>JAHWFP010052170.1:0-34839 GCA_023313725.1 Lithobius niger | reverse complement strand
AAGAGCAGTACCTAGCTAAAAATAAATTTTAAACACGCAATTGGATTTTACTTATCCTAAAATACTACCATAATTTTAGCTTACTTCGTTAAATATGCTCATTCTCAGTCCAATTTACCTCGAGTTTCGTGCTGCCTAGCAGCTCCGCCCTTAAGTGCTATCGCATGTGCGACTCCTTTTTCCTCTTTTTTGCTTGGAACTTCAAAGGTTCATTAGCTAGTGGAGCCGGAGGGGTATTTTCAATGTGATTATGTTGGGATATGTAACAACCACTTTTATGCTTAAAATTATAGTTTTCACTTGAATCCAAGAATACCACTTACGGCAATTTTAGCTGACTTTGTTCAATACGAGGTGGGTCGAACCAAACCCTAAGCTGTGGTAGCATGAAACTCTCCCAACCTATTCCACTCCAGCCTTACTGAAGTAAGATACTAGCTGGCGGTGGTGTACTTGTCTGGCATTGTAGCTCCTGTTATCACATGAGGGCTCATGGAGGAGAGGGTGTGGCTGTCTCCCAATTTCCTACAAAAGTGATGTAAGAAGATCGCTTTGTGCTTCCATGCGCATGCAAAACGGCCGCTTGGCACTCTGACTGTGCAGTCCAAAGGGAAGTTGATAGGTAGCACAAAACTTGAGGTAATGAACAGGAAATAGAGCGTATTTTAACGAGATAGCCAAAACAAAGGTGAGTATTTTTGGATCCAAATGAAAAGTGCAATATTTGGTGCTAGATTACAGGATTTTCGACTGTTCAAGATGAAGGTAAAGGGCGGTTGCCACCAAATAAGCATTGCAACATCTAGGCCTATCGAGTTCTCTCTCACAGGAAGCAACGGAATACACAAAGCAAAACTTTTTAAACGCAACGAACAAGCCATGTGACTCCTTAATTATTGAGTAAAAATTTGGTACGCCCTCGTGCACCTTGAAACAAGCTGTAAAGATTAATGATATTAGTGTCACTAGATGGCGTCAGGAAATTTTCTTTATATTTTTCCGTGGCACCATCTAGTGACATCAGTATCGTTAATCTTTATAGCTTGTTTCCAGGTGCACTCCAGCTCTTCCCCGTTGAATAAATAAATATCTCATTGTTAGTTTGACATCGTTAGGTGTTTCATAACTGAACATTAACTTTGAAAATGGGCTTAATAACTGAGCGCAAAATTGTGTGCAGCAATTATATTTGTTTGCTTTAATTTTAAGTCTTCAGTTTGAAAATCTTGTTATATTGCAATTTAAATTGCTTTAACGAACTAACCTGCAATATTTCCTGAATAACTAACACAGTACTTGCCACATTTCCTTAAATAATGAGTACCACTTTACTTACAATCCAGGGTTAAAGAACAATTTCTTTTGCAGAAGATCTTCTTTCGGAACAGTTTGCTTTTCTCCATCATTTGTTCGAAGCCTGTTTATTTCATGGGTCACCTGTTAGTAAATAAATCTAATTAGTGGCCAACATAACATGGAAAATACAGGGTGGTCCACAAAAAACTGACGACCCAACATTTTCTAAATCCAACTTTTCTAGTTAGCACCCCTCTAAACCATAAGTAGACAAATCTTCCAGTATCATTAGCTTTGATTTCTGTCCTCTCCTGATTCTGAGGGGTGCTAACTAGAAAATGTTGTGTCTTCAGTTTTTTGTGGACCATCCCGTAGCAATAATTTTAAAATAAAAACTGTCCACATTATTAAAAATATGAAAGTTCCCAAATTACTGTGAGAGTTCATTGCACGATCTTGTCCAAGAATCTGAAAAAAAATATGCCCAATCTAAAAACAAACAAAATACTCTACCCATATTCCGCAAATTTTCGACAGTTCTTTGTAAGTAGATGGAACACACTTCAACTGGCACGTGCTTGGTTTTGAATTCGGCAGTCGTAGCTACGAATGCCGAATTCAAAGCCAAGCCCGTGCCATGTTGTGAGCCAAGGGTGAAACTAGGGATGTGCGATACTCGAAATATTCGAGCCGAGCCGAGTATGAAACTTGTACTCGAACTCGGCTCGCTGCTCGCGTCCGTACTCGAAAAACTCGAATCCGGCGAAAATGCGATAACTTCGTCAATGTTTGGCCGTTTTTGACATTCTAATATACCAAATCGATCGTCTCGACGAGAGCTTTCCAGTGGTGCAGATTAAAACCCAATAACTGAAACCATTTTCAAGTTATATCCTTAAAACTGGAAAACCATAACCAACACAGTCAACTAAGCACCATCTTTGTTCCTATTATCTTACAAATTAAAGGGAAACTTGCAAACAAAATATTCCCATCAAATACTCGAACTCGGCTCGATACTCGATTCTTCTGTTGCAAACTCGGCTCGGCTCGACTCGAATTAAAATTTTTCTACTCGCACATCCCTAGGTGAAACACAACTTTCCTCCAATTCTCTCCAAGGAGGGCATCTGAGGGCCCTTGAATATCTGACCATTCTTCGTTTCAAGGGCAAGAAGGTTCCACTAATGAACCTGACTGGTGTCTCCCACGTGTTGATGGAACAATCAGTAGGTTCTGATGTGAAAGCCAAGCTTGACAAGCAGTGGGGCTTGAGTGCATAATTGTGTATAGATCAGTGGTTCTCTCACTCACGTGTCGTCTGCTTGATGGTAGCCGCAACCATGTAACAATAGTTTTTTTTAAGTTTTATGCCTCGTTGCGTTCTGATGAAGGTGAACGGCCTCTTGTTTTCACCGAAAATTTAATGAGGGAACTTTTGGAATTTAAGCTGGACTGGTAAATTTTCCTGAAGGTAGTATAGTGTTATTCTTCCTGAATCTTCCTGATTCTTCATGATGAAAAACGAGTACAACGCCTGATGAAGACAGTTGAAGTGCCTTCCATCTACTTACAAAGAACTGTCGAAAATTTGTAGAATACGGGTAGAGTATTCTGTTTTTTTGAGATTGAGCGTATTTTTTCGGATTCTTGAACAAGATTGTGTCCACGTATTAAGTCTAGAACGTATTGGGTTTCATACTTCGTCGCTAAGGCCATGAAAAAAAGGTTGGACCTCCGGTAATTTCCTTTTTCAACAGTGACAAGGTCACCAGGCTTTTTGGGCCTATTGTGTGATATATTTTTTTCTCAACAGACTTTGTTCTTAATGAACAACAAACGTTTAAATATTAACAGAGTTCCGACATAAAATTCCAAGCAAGGATTCGTCGTAAATCTGCATGGACGTCATTTCTGAAAAGGCAAACGCTGATCCCTGGGAGTAAGTCTATTTCCAAGTTGCACAATGTAGAATTGGATATAATAGAATATAACACCAATATGATGCTTACGAACCGCACCTAAACTAAATGTGATAAAAGCGGGAAAGTGGGCATCGTGCTTAGTGGCGATTATGCACAGTCTAGCAGGAAGTGTCATTGTGTGATCATTAATGTTATTTATTATTTTTGGGAGTATACAACAGGATCTTTTCTTTACAAGTCCAAATATCACAAAGTAGGCACACTTTCAAAACAGAGACATTCGCGTATCTGCTAATTTTTGACGACCGGGTTGTTGTCTTCTCCAGGCATGACAAAGTTGTTTTAAATTCTGGTTGCATCTTTCTACATTTGTCTGCTACGTTGTCTGCATTCAATTTAAATTGTGCGCCAGGATGGCTTCTAACACTTGCTGGGCCTTCAAGCACTCGCTCATCAATCTTTCACACTCTCTGCAGCATCGAGTCTTAACTCATGGCTCAGAAGATGTAAAACATTAGGGTTGGCAGGGCCCTGTATATTTATAAGGGGAATGTCGTGTATTAAATGATGTTGGTTTGTAATAGCTTCCAGACACCAAAGATAACAAGTCGCTTGCATTACTTCAGCACACCATTGTCTTCGTGTTTTCCCAGTCAATTGAGCATTCTGTGCTCATGAACACGATTAGTGTTTTCGCAGACAATTGCATGCTTCGTGCTCATGCAACACGGCGTAGTAAGATGTAACCAGAGTTTAAAACAATCCCTTGTCGTGTCTGAAGAAGACAACAGCTTAGTTGTCGAAAAATTAGCAGATGCAGATCCAGTAACTAACGGTCTTTTCGAAGGATCTCTAAAGCTAAAATTATTAAGGCTGTACAGATGCAGATACCGTATTGCAAATACATCTGCAGATATTCAATGTATTGGACCGGAATCTGTATCGGATCGATAGAAATGGTGTAGGTACAGCCTTAAAAATTACAGGTAAGAATTTTAGGATGGAAGTAAAAATTCAACCTATACATACATGGTACCACAGTATGTACAGTAGTACCTCAATCATCATATGATGAAGGCTTTCTACACAGGCTTTTTCCATAAAAACCTTTGCCAGGTAGTAGATAAACCAACTTCCTTTACGTGTTCTGTGGGACACATAACCTGTAACAATTATAAATTACAAGTGCTGGTAGAGTGAAAAAAAAAGACGAATAATGATACTGTAATCTTAGCCGTATTAATCAAGACTGGTTATAAAATGCCGTATCTCAAAGCAGTACAATGTTAACAATAAAAGGGACCGAAATATTGACTCTTGGTTCAAAGTTACCAAAAGTGACTCCCGTCGTTATTCAAAACATGATCAGTTTCTCGGTGTTGTCTTTCTGATACTGATACGAAAATAAAAATGGCTGACCCACACGAACACTGGAGACCGGCACGCACATGAAAACCAAAGATTTTTTCTTCATTCCCTCACAGAATATTTGTTATAACTAAGAAACAGGCTTTGAGCTTATTGCAGGCAGAGCGAACAGATCTTCATTTCAAAATTGTATTTAGTTTGAAATGGCATGTACTTAATTTTTAGGCGGCCTAACCACAGTTAGAGTCGTATGTTAAATGTAATTTTAAACCAAATTACGGACGTGTTTGCGAGTGCCACTTACAATTTGTATTCTTCTTCCGGTAGTAAAAGATGTTGTACAAACGCACGTTTGCAGTGGTGCTTCCAATTTTTACTTTACAATCCGTCAAATAGCTGCTGAATATACATTTAAGTGTAAAACTACAACAGAGAGTTTGTAACTATATTGTTTTGGAAATCGGAGCTCGGCATGGCCCACTGTATGCGTCGGGCCTACTGTATGTATCAGGTCTACTCTCTCATCGGATTGAAAGTTTCACGGAAATGTCTTCTCTCAGCAGAAACCTGATCTCCGGATTTGAAGCCCCTTTTGTATTCATCAGAAGCCCGACGCATCCAGTGGGCCATGCCGAGTGCCGTTTTCGAATCACGATTTCCAAAATGATGTAGTTACAAGCTCTCAAAACTATTAGTACCTGATGAAGACAAGACGAAGATACTGTCTGTTAAAAATTTGCAAGAATCTGGTGAGGATTCATGTTATCTGAAATTGTGCGAAAAGTTTTCTGAACTGACATTTGATCGATATGAGCTTTCAGGGTAAATACCGCTAAGGTATTTTTAATGAGAACCCCATTCATTAAGTTTTTTTTTAAAGTGACCAAAAATAAGCACTTCAGCAAAAAAAAAAAAAAAAATTATGGTAACCTATTCCTTCCCCTGGATACATATACCTGTCCCCCATCAATAAATTCGCCAAGTTAACTGTCTCTGTTGACAGATGCAAGGATTTAAATTTTTTTTTTTTTAACGTTCATCCTGCTAATACAAGATAACACAAGTGTAGTAAAGTGCGAAACAGGGCACATACCTGGTAAAGTTGAATGTGCAATGTACATATCAGTACAGATTGGTATATGGACCTTTGGGGGTTCTGCATGATCAACCCCGGAACCTCTCTCGCCCAAATCACATACATCTAGTCAGACAACAATAGTTCTTATTTAGGTACTTTCTTGCTAACTGACACATCTACACTTACCCAGGGCTGGGTTAATTGGGGGAGGGGGGGGGGGGAGGGGTTAAAAATGCCCCCCCCGGTCAGAGGTGTCAACGTCGTACGATTTTTTTTTTTTACAATTTATGGGCAATTTATTGTTTAACAATTACGTATTTACCTTCTTCAAAAATCTGCTTCTCTTTTTTTTCGTTGTATTTCAGTGCACTGTTGATGTGAAAACACCCAAGTAACCGCTTTAACAAAACTACCATATTTCCCCAAATATAAGACGGTACCTTTTTTCCAAATTTATATCTTTAAACCAGCAGCTTCGTCTTATACTCGTGTGTGAACCCTTAATTCGGTCAAATTTCGGCTGATTTTAATGTTTGAAACACCATTCAACCATTTATTCGAGACCCATCCGATGGTACTAACCTAGTCATTCGCTCAAATAGTTTTTGGATTATTTAGATAAAAATGAATATTTTGAAATTAGCCTCATAAGCAGTCCAAAATTGAAGATGTTATTACAATTTTACGTTTCAAATCCAACTAAATTTAGTATACATACTAACAAGGATAATATGGACTTATGGATTTACGATCCATATCACCCTTGATACTAATAAATGTAATACCATACTAATAAATTATAATACCAAGTCTTATGAAAGCCTTGCTAAGTTACCCATCTTATAATCGCAACCATTTATTTCTTTGGACTATGGGAGCCCAAAAGTGCTACTCATCTTATATTTGGAGAAATACGGTACATTTGTGCTTGAATCGTCCCAGTAATAATATACACAGTATCTTACAACCTGCAAAATACTTCCTTAAGTAATATGTGTTAAAACCGCTTTTTCATGCTTTTCATTGGCCAAATTAAATTGATTTAATTTTTATCCAATAATCTAGTATAATCTAGCTCCTGCCAGGGGCGTTGGTTCCCATTTCTTAGCAGTGCTTCCATCTTGTCGTGTCGCTTTGGGCACGAATGCGTAAACGTCGCGCCTGTTTTTTTTTATTTGATTTATTGCCATTGCCAAAATGAATCCCGACAAATTAGCAGACTTGATTGCTTCTGGCGACTTTCCGAAATGCACCCATGTCAAAACACCTGCCAATATCCTCCATCAGCATGCCGTAAGTGCAGATCAAGTAATTTTGTGAAATCTGTCAAATGTGCTATTTCTTTACTTCACGACGATGACACTACAGTATTGCGAATAGACTCAAAAAATAAAATAAAAAATCAACGTAGTAGGTCTGCTTCACAAGATTCAAAAATCCTATTCCTAAGCAATGTCCAAATAAATCCGTAAAAACATTGATAGATCTTCATTTGGAGAAATTATGTACTGACCTACTGGCAGAACTACCCTACGTCTTTCTCAAACCGAACGCTAGCGACAACGGCAACGATGCTATTGTCGGCGCCGCTCAAACCTTACCTACACTGTTAGACAAATCTTTCTCTACGGATGAAACCCCGAACTTGGCTCCAAGCAATTTGAGTTTCATTGTGTCGGAAGTTCGAAATCCACAGATGCTAATATGAAGTTTGATATTGTGGAAGCACGTTTGTCCGAAGTTATGTCAAATAAAACTGACACCTGCTTCGAAACCATTGAAAAGCGTTTTTTTTCTCTTCAAATGGCGTCTGGATATCGGAACATGTTTCGGAGACCTACTGACATCGACGGCTGTCCCATCTACCAATGGAAAATCAAAACGTTTGCCTGCTAAGTCGCTTCAAAGCAATGATGATTCTCGTAGAAGTAACGCAACTTAGTCTGATTCTAAATCAAAAAAACTAACTCAGAAGAGTAAAATTTGAACAGACGCAACGTTCAATCTGATGTGAGCCAAGTAGGAAATAACGAAAAGTAGAGAAGGTTGACGAAGACAGACGGCGTAATTCCACACCAAATTGGAAGGAAGAGTATCTGTCGAAAATTTCCACAACGCTTTAACTTTGTCGGACTAACTTTTGAAGTAGTGTTCCCTCGAAATTTTAACATGAATCTAGTGTTTAAAGTAACAAAACAGCAGGTGTCATCGGAGAATAGGTCGACCATTGGAGTGCCCCATGCGTTGAAGAGAGATGTGCAGATGGATTTCTGTAGATTCCACTCTCCTGAGGGAAGCTCGTGGCGAGAGTGGGAGTCTGCGATGAAGTTCCGATTGCCCGGAATGTGGAGCGGTAGGATAGTGGTCTTAGTTGAATGCACAATCAAAATACCGTAAATCGTGGATTAAACGCCCATAGGCTTATGCAGTTAATTCAGCAAAAATAGGGGGATGGGCTTTAAATCAAGCATTATCAATTTTCTAACTTTTCTGTACATCTGTTACAGAAAATTGGAAGCTTTTGAACGAACTCTTAAAGACCAATTTTTACATCCTTTTAATTGGTGTGAAGAAGGGAGGAGGCTTAGGTGAGAGATGCCTTGTGCAGGTGCTAGAAGCTAGAGTCCACTATTACTACAGAGAGAGAAGGGGCCAGTAAACATAGCAAGCAGTATTATCTTTATTCGCATCATATAACTTTTAGGTAATTTTTCGTAAAAAAACGACAATTTGAGGGGTGGGCTTTAACTCTACTATTTCATCATTTTGGCTTTGCAGCATTTTAGGGGGTGTGCTTTAGCTTTAACTGGGCTTTTAATACACGATTTACGGTATCACTGAGGTGATATTGTGGAGTTGACGGTATTTTGTTGTTCCTTCATTTCGTATGTCGGCAATGGCTGTCATTTGTCTGCTTCAACTTGAATTGTTTTCCCCCGAGATTAATTGACGAAAGTGGTGTAGAGCATTGAGGACGGCTTTCAGTTCCAATTGAAGCCAGTCAACAGGAGATTGGAAGGGTGAGGCAGGTCAGACGCCGGACAAGAGCGTCGAGCCATGGCAGGCAGGCGATCAACATTGCCTTCTTGTAGACTTGTCTTCAATGCAGACCCATGAAAACAGTTAAGTCATTCCAACGGCAACATTATTCGTTGAATAGGTCGAAAAATTCAATCCAAAGGAATCAGCAAGCAGCCGAAAAGCTTGATCAGGTACAGTTGATACGAATTGTGAAGTAAACATCAACCAGCAACAGGAAAGATGAACGATGGCTTCAGGCTTCACTGAAAGCTCAACAGTAAGAAGAAAATCACGAAGCACGTGAACTCCTTGCCATCCTAAGGTATGGACGCTTTTGCTTACAACGTGCATAACACACGATGAAGAGGTAGGAGAAGGTGAATGATGCCATCAAAACAAGGCGAGATCCCTTTCGCTTTCATTCAGGAAAAGAAGTAACGAACAGAGGGAGCGCCAAAGAGCACATCCGAACAGGGCTACCTCGAGAATATAAGATGCTTCTTATGCACCATGAGCACTTTTATACTTGAAGGAGGGAAGTCTGCATGAGCAGGATGGTGATTGGTTTAAATGATAAATCTCTACAGGGAAGAAGCATTTGAGGCTAAAAATGCTGAAATTTACAGGTAACTGATATGTTTTCATAGCAATAGAAATCTGTTTTGCAGATATAACTGCTTCACATGTGTTTTGATAGGTTCAGTATCCGCCTTTTTATGCTAGAACGGTTTGGTACATATTAGACAGAAAATTAAAATATCGGAACAGTCTTAAGTGGTCACGTAATTATGCAAGGTGTGATTTGATGCAATGAATTTCAAAGATTTAGTAAAAAGTTAATTCAATTCAGTATCAGATACTTACCACCTCTACATCCTTGAATAAAAAATAACTTCGGCTTTGTACGCAGGTATGGGCAGTTCTTATTATCAAACTTGGCTATGACTTCAGAAATGGAGACATATGCCAAGTCATGGCATTGGATTTCATTTTCCCGTCCATGCGAGCTGAATGCTACCACACATGAATCCATCGAAGCATGTTCTTTTTTATTTCTAAAATTCTTTAGAATTTGCAGCATCCTCTGTAAAATACACAAAACAAAAAATGAAAAATTAGCCGTAACCAAGTTGAAAAGATGCTTCTAAGATCCGCTGCATCACCTAAAAAGCATCGTTATCAATTTTTTTTTTTTAGAATTGCTAACAAACCCATAAACCGCCTTCAAACAGCCGTGGACTGTTAACATTATTCGATAAAAATGGGGGTGGGCCATTACAAAATTTATAATTTATTTTTCAAATATTACTTCTGCCCAGGAAGGGTGTTCAGGCCTAACTTCATCGCAAAAAATTGTGTGTTTATGCGATCATTCACGTATGTGATCTTGGTTCAGTCTAGCATTTAACGCAATGCCTTTATTCTCTTTTGTTCTGGAATTTATTTTTATTAAAGTCAATTTAGACTAATGCGAATGGTCTGTCTGTGTGTTCATGCTGACGCGTTTGAACGAATTATCCGATTTACCTCAAATTTCGCACACACATTCTATGCCACATTTTTAGATCTAAGTTTAAAAATGGCTTGAATCTGTCAGGGGAATTCTCCACTAGAAAAAAAATTATCGTTATTAGCAAACACGATGAGTTCATATTTTTCGTCAGCAGACTGACGTCGCTCATCGACCGACCAATGGCTGGCAACTATACAACGTTCAACACCCACTGACAGACCAATGGCTGCCAACTATGTAGCATTCTTGCTTAACTTATTCTAGGTCTTTGATGTAGGCATGCGGCTCCACTGACACGTACAAAATAACTGGATAACAAAGTTATACTCTCATAGTCTTAATGTCCCTCCTCCTAAAAAAATCAGCAACTGCTAAATAAGGATTGTGATAAGGATGCGGATTCAATTCATTATCATTCTAATTAAACTTCCAGTTTTAAAAATGAAACCAACGGAAGAATCGTAGTGGACTCGTCTTTAAATGAGAGGTGTGCGCTGCGACACCATGCCATGTTATTCTACTACAGCTGATCATAAATAAGAAACTTAAGTGGCCACTGGTTATTAACATAGTTCAAAAAGACACGTGTGTTTAAAACAAACTTGGAACAAATTTTTTTAAATCGACTTTTAGGCCATGCAAAGTAAAAAAAAAAATGGTTCTCAGGCCCTCCCGCATCGATTTTTTTTTTGTAAGAAATATAAATAATTGACACGGCATTAGTGACTTTTCCAAAGTCAACGTTAGGTTGATCACTATTGTTGTGTCAATACCACGTAATCTGCTGCATTAACTAAAAAACCCCATATCAAATTATTTGGGGGGTTTCTGAAATCCGATCTGCGCTTAGTACAAATAAAAGTTTCCGAAATAGCTTTGTAAATGCTGTGTTGAAGCAACCTGGCCATTTTTGTTAATGAGGAGTCAATCTTCCTCTTGAATATCTTTGCTTCAATACGAAATTAAAACTTAAACCACTATTTGGATGGATTGGTTTCGGAAGATGGAACGTGTCGTTACATTACGAGTGCTGGCGTTTGTTTTAGTTCTGAAAACTACAAAAACGACAAAAAAGGGTATGTAAGATGTCGTAAGTATCGACGCAAACTGAATGTGGGCCAAAAACTTTACAAGAATTTTAAGCCGGATTTAGGTGTAAGTCAACCATTTGAAAATGTCAAACACATCTTTTGATAGTTGCGACGTTTGTCTAATAAAATTATCTTCAGTACGAAAGGCTTTTTTTTACTACAAAATGTGTTAAGTTTCTAGCAGAAAAACTGTATTCTACAATACATGTTCTACTAAGCTTTTTCTTTAAAAATTCCTGCCTCTTTGTTGAGTTTGATGATAGTAGCCACCAGTGTAAGTTGAGGGTGCTGAGGTCGTGGTGGAATTGGGGCCCCTTTCTTTGTGACAAGTCAGTCTGAAATTTCTAGTAGGCTTCTTGGATCGCCGATTAAAAGATTTAGAAGTTGAGTGAACCATACTGTTGATGGCCAGTTCGGACTATTTGTAGAAATATGCCCTTGGATGACTCGATTTTCAGCTGAATCTGAGGTAGAAGCTTGAACAGGTGGAAAGAGATATCCATATAGATTCGGCCAGGAGAGTGTCCCCTGCCCATGCACGATCATCGGGAATCGAGCTGATGAAGTGGGGAAGTCTGGCATTGTGCCTCGTGGCGAATAGGTCGGCCCATGTGTTGGTCGAGGGACATCCACATGCTCGAGACTTCGTGTTGACCGATGTGAGCTCCCCAGCCCTCCAGTGAGGCGTCCGAGAGAAGGTGGACATCAGGATGGGGTTCGTGAAGGGGAACTGTCTGTGAAAATGTCCAGATGTCTGACCACTATAGGAGAGTGTCTATCGGGAAGTTTTTGTCCGTGTGGTGCGAGAGATTGTTTAGTTGATGTTGATTTCCCCAAGTGTCAATGCGGTAATGGTGAAAAGGCCTGGTGAGGCTGGTTATCCACATGCCGTAGGGAACAATATATCACAAAATACCGGCAATCGGCGTTTACAGTGGTTTGAAATCGACATAACTTCGGGAAAACACACGCAACCACCAGGCAGAAACACAACAAAGTTCCTTTGAATTTTCGGTGAAGTCCACACTCGTTCACCTTCTTCAGAAAAAATGTCAACAGCACAAAAAATGTCGAAAACTACATGTCTAAAGTTTCAGAATTCCAGATTTCAACGCGCATGTTTTTGAAATCTGGAATTCTGAAATTTTAGACATGTAGTTTTCAGACGTTTTTTGTGTTGTTGACATTTTTTCTGAAGAACATTAACGGATGTGGACTTCACCGAAAATTCAAAGGAACTTTGTTGTGTTTCTGCCTGGTGGTTGTGTGTGTTTTCCCGAAGTTATGGGACAAAATATGCCATGGAGTCCAGTTGTCCTATGAGGGAGTTGAGTTCTTTGAGAGTGTGATTCGGGAATTGACGGAAGGAATACGCCCGAGATGTCTTCCATTCTGTCTGGTGACAGCATCACGGTTGCAGATGCGAGGTTGAACAAGACACCAAGAAAGGTGAACTCTTGATTTTTTTCAGGTTTACGTCAAATCCGAGTTGGTTGAGGAGATTCGTGGTGAAGTTCTGGTTGACGAAGAGTTGAGCCGGAATTTGGTCGTTTAGAAGCCAATTGTCTAAGTAGGTGTTTGCTGGGATTCTGTTCTGATGAAGCTGGGCCAGAATGGGTTTGAGAATTAAAGTGAAAATTCTGGGGACTGCGTTGAGGCCGAATTGCAGGAATTGGAATTCGAAGACTTTGCCGTTGTACATGAAGTGAAGAGGTGATGGACTGACGTCTGAAGTGGAGCGTGAATGTATGCGTCTTCTAGGTCTATTAAAATTGTCCAATTGTTTGGTTTTAGAGATTGATGGATGGCATCTAGAGTTTCCATTTTGAAGTGACAGTTTTCCAGTATCCTGTTTATTGGTTTGAGGTTGAAGATGAGTCTTTCGCTGTCGGATTTCTTTGGCCGGAGGAAGATTTAGCTGTAGAAGCCTGACCGGCAGGGATCTGAGCATTCGGAGATGGCGCCTTTCATGAGCAGGTCTTGGACTTTGGATGAAAAGGGAGGGCGAAACTGGTGAGGTGAATTGCTAAGGAGGTGGTGAGATCAGTGCTGGTTTGGTTAAGAACGTGGGTCGAAAACCTTGGCAGATGTTAAGAGAGGATTTGATTATTTGTTGTTAATCGTTTCTATGCTGGTAGGAAGTGACGGGCAGGAACGAAAGCCGGGAGTCATTGGTCGTTACGTGGCTTTTGTCTGCCGCCTGGGAACGAGTTTACGGGTGCGCAGTCCTTGGTCGAGCTGTGGTTATTGGGTTTGCCTCTTCCACGGTTTGAAGTTTGCTGCAAAAGGACTGGTTGTTGTTTGGGTGACTCCAGTTTGAGCTTGGTTCGTCGTAGCAGTTGTTGTAGTTGTTGTTGTTTCATTGACGTGGCCAGTGTTCTTTGTTGGTTTGGCTGTAAGGTTTATAATTTTGACCCTTGTGAAAGGGCTTGGACTGCTGTTTAGGTTTACTTTCTTTCGGCTTTTGTGAAACGTCTAAGTGTGGTGCAAACTTCGGGATGAGCCAACAAAAGAGGATGTTCGATTCATGCAGTGGCTGATTGCGTAACTCTTGGCGTGTGGAGGCTTTAAGATTCGATGCGGAGTTTAAGGCAGGCAACGTCACGGAGAAGAAGTGAGAGTTAAAAAGGGACTTTGTGAGACAGCTGAACGAATGGAAGGTGGTGAAAGACACTTTCTTGAAGAGTTGGTCGATGAGGAAATAGAGACACTTAGCTTCACGACGGCTGGATTCAGACGAAAGTTTATCACTTAAGTCATTAATGGCAGTGTTGAGTACATCGACTTGCGAGGCAGCACGAAGGCCGAGGCGAAGCATCTTGTTGTTGTCTCGTAGAACAGAAGATGGAACTTCGACTTTTTTTGAGATTTGAAAAGCGGTTCCAAAATCCATCTTTGCTTCGGCAGTTAAGAATTCCGATTGCGGGTAGGTTTCAAAGTCTTTGGGGTTGGCGGAGCCGTCACCGAAAGGCCGAAAGAACCAGGGCGTGGAGGTGGTTGGTCTTTGTCTAGTTGTCGGTGGTTGGTCCTTGTCTGGCAGTACGCTACCGTTCCGTAAACGTGTAGTTGGTTGACTGTCCTAAGACGGCACCCTGTTTAAGATTGTAGTCACGTGGGCCGAAGCCAAAACCGGTTGACAAGCCTCTATTATTGACTGGTTCAGAGTCGGAAGACGAGGGCTTGTAAAGGAAGCAGTAGGGAACGACGTCTTCGACGGTTTTGAGGAGCTCAGAGAAATCTCTGATATCTCTTCATCGTCCTGAAGGCTGTCATTAAAATGTGTGAGGATCGTCGTTCTGATCTGGCTCTTCAGTCGAATGGATGAAAGAAAGAGCAGAACTTTGGCGGATGGAATCAAGTGCAGATGCAGAGCCCAGCTCGCGGTCCGTGTCAGGAACAGAGGGCGAAAATGCCGAGGCGTTGCTGTACGAGTGTCACGAGGATGGGAAGGAAGGAGGAGTGGATATTCAACGAAAAGGCACTGATGGTTGAGGACTCTGTGTGTGAGGAGCTGCGGCATTGTTTTGAGCCTGACGAAAGAGAAGAGTGATGTTGTTTTGGGGAATTGTCGGTTGAAGAGGAAGTTAACCATTCCATTGTGTACAATTTGCTGTGGGATGAAGCCGGTGGAACTGGCCGAGACGAGCGTTGCTTCTGCTTGTATTTGAAATCACGAATGGCTCTATCCATTACTGCATGGACCTCTCTAGAAGAAAGGGGTTGATCGGTAGGAGTCGAGACGGGAGCAGGAGGTGAGCTGTGATCGAGACAACGAGCCAGGAGCTGGTGGTGGAGAGGGCGACGGCCCGACAACGTCTGAGTCCGGAGGCGGAGGGCTGGCCAGCAAAAGAGACGTCTTCTTACCAGGGCGGTCCCTTGAAGTGCCTTTGGATATTGCCATCGGAGACATAGAGACGTCGGTGGTGAGATGGATCTTCAGCGGGTCCTTGAAAAATGAAAGAGACATGTGGGAGAGACGAAAGGGGGTCCAACACCGTGGATCACTAGAGGAAAAGACATGTCTACCGGCCGCCCCTTCGGCGCTTTTATAGGAGTGTGCTCGCGCATGCGCACCTGGGTTACGCGGCTGAACGGTTCTAAACAACTTAAAAACCTCTAGGGAAAGGCAGCATTCTGGAAAGGAATACATAAATTTACAGTCAATGGACATTTCCGAATGGTATATAGAAACAGCGATTTAACGGATGGGAGTCAACTCCCTAATTTCACGATTTTGACCTTAAAAGTATTTAGGGGGGTGGGCGTTAGCTTCACGTGGACGATTAATACAACACTTACCGTAACAGTGAAGAGGCTCTAACCTAAACAAACACAATTTAAGGCTACATAAGCTTACATCTTTGGTAGTGTCTTGATGTTCTTCTATTGTATAGCCAAGTTCACTGAATAATCCTTTTAACAGCCTCATATCCTCAGTAGCTCCATCTCGTTTAAGGTCATTCCTATCTTTGAAAATCTCGTTAACAAAGATAAGTGCGAATCCACGTGGATTTGAATCCATTTTGTAACACTGAAATAGAACAAATAAGTAAGGCAGTACCAACATATTTTGTCTGATTACATTATGACGCACGCTTTGGATTGGTTAATTTTCTTCGAAAACAAGCCTTTTGACTTGTTGTCATCTGATCTTAATATTTCAATACACCATTCTGAAGGTCTTTTGGCCAACTTTTTTCTAATGGTCTGAACTCCAAGTTGATAGCTCTTCGTCTCGTTACTCGCACCCACATTCGCAAAAACTCATTGAAAATGTGATAAATTTGCTAATTTTTAATAAACTGGCATGCCAACACCAAATTCACCGTTTCAAAGGAAAAGATATTTTTTGTCCCAATACCTTGCAAATTCCATGTCTGGTTTTTCTGGAATTGGAGGAGCTCAGGACGACTATCACATCTCCGCTTACTTCGTCGTGATCATTAGTCTGTTATTTGACTGCGACACGGGGCCATAGCCTCCGTAACTTGCAGGAGGCCGGTAGTGTTGGACGGTAAATCGGTACTCACGGTATTGACAGTAAAAAAAATACGGTATCAGTATCGTTCCTTTTTTAGCACCACGGTATTACCGTGATTATGGTGCTGACGACCATTCACGAACCAGCTGCCCTCTTTTTGTTTTTGGATGGCAGCATTTGTTTTAACTAAATTCGCACAAGTAAGCGCCAATAAGGGACACGAGCGTGTGAAATCCGATCCTACTGATAGGCAAAGAAAATGCCCACATTGCGGAATGGGTGGGAGGAGGAAGAGAGGGACCAGCTCTTCAGTAACAAGCATGTCCCAAGCGTGTTTGTGTTCGATGTCATAGCGTCCCATCAAGATGGAGGCAAAGTCTCGCTATTAGTAAACAAAAATTTAATGCAAAGAGCCATATTTGATTCTTTTGTACTCACGTGGATCGCAAAATTATTTCATAAATTACCGTGATATTACCGTAGACCGCCGTTTTCAGAACCGCACCATCCGGAAAAACTTAATAACGTGCAACACTACATCCCGGTACATCATTTCTCCAGCAGCTACCTATTAAACTCGCCTCTCAGCAGAAACTGTATGCTTGGGTTTGAGGGTCCCTGGATATTCATCAGCACAGCCTTCTCTCGTCTGTGATGTCAAATAGCCACGGATTAAGCAATGATGTGCTTTTCAGGTGCACACCATTGCTAGAGTTGGACTTGAGGAATGTCACAGTGCCTTCCCAGTTTATTCGGTGTAGAGTTCCCTTGTGGTGGACTGCAATGCACATGGCCGACACCACAAATAATGAAGTTGCAACAAATAGCATTGCAGTCCGCAAGTTAGCTAGACACTGAATAAACTGGAAACGCACAGTGATACTCCTCAAGTCGAACTCTAGCAATGATGTGCACCTGAGAAGCATATCATTGCTTAATCCCTGGCTACTCAACATCACAGACGAGAGAAGGCTGTGCTGATGAATATCCAGGGACCCTCAAACCCACGCATAGAGTTTCTGCTGAGAGGCGAGTTTGATAAGTTGCTGTGGGAGAAATGATGTACTGGCCTACAAGTTACGGAGACTACGGCCCATGTCGCATTAAAATGACAGATGAATGATCACGACGGAGTGAGCGGTGAAGTGGTAGTCTGATATAGACAGTTGTTCTGAGCCCCTCCAACTCCAGAAAAACCAGACTGTCGAAAGTTTGCACGGATATCTATCTTCCTTAAACTGTACTGTAGCCTTGTTCGAAGCATCATCGAATATGCTAATCAAGCGTGGTGGACAAGGACAAAGTGAAAGACTCCAGAGACGTGCAACAATGAGAGTCATTGGTTTATCCAATCTGCCGTACAGTGAACGCCTATGACGACTCCGACTTCCCACACTGGCTTATCGACGTTCTCGTGGAGATCTTATATTTGCATATAATATACTCTTATCCCTGTTTGTTGGTGTGGTGCTCGTGATGTTTTTTTTTTTTTGTCCGGTGTTTCGTAATCGTATTTTGTTGCAAGCGCTGCAGTAAATAGCAAGGAAAATAAAAAAAGGTCCATGCGGCCAGGGCCGGATTAAGACATTCTGGGGCCCGAGGCGTCGGTTTGTATTGAGGCCCTAATTGAGGCGGGTAGCCCATAAAAAAAGGTAAACCTAAAAATATCTAAGAATGAAAATATCTATTAAAAATAAAAACGAGAACCACGTTTCTGGTTCAAAAACCTTATTCAGTCTGAAAAAGTGGGTCAAATTTTTTGCAAAAAATGTCCAACTGACCAACTGTTTGTCGGTCCGGTGCAGTCACGAGTATAGAAAGTACATGTAACGCGGTATATGTATGCGGTAACATGTAACGGCACGAGTAAACCGAATAGGAGTTATGCATTTGTTTTAATTTCAAAAAAATTTGCGCATTACGTAGACGTGTCATGTCACTCAGCAAATGAGCAGTTTCAGCTATTTTGTTTGTTAAAGAAGGAGTTTAGTTTGATAAGTAAATAGAACATAATCTTAACATAAACAAACGTGATATAACCACGACGTCACCATTTGAAAAAAACTTGAAACAATTTTAACGTAGTCGTGGGGGGCCCCTAGACTAACTGGGGGCCCGAGGCAGCTGCCTTATTTGCCTCACTGTTAATCCGGCCCTGCATGCGGGGGCTTTTAGGGAGTGCGGCGATGCCAGAGAAACAACTTTTTTTTTAACGGCCTGAATTCTCTTATTTTTTTTGCAGGGCAGGTTCTGCACAATTTGCACAACACTTCATAATCTAACACTAGACCTGTCAGCAATTCAATAACAAGTCCAACACCAAAGTTTGAAGTAAAACCTCTTTTTTGCCAGGTTCCATCTGAGTTGAATGAAATGTCAATGGTATCTCCAGACTTGATAGTGTCATCTAAGGCCATATACACTCGTCAAACGTCCTCTGCAGATCGATTCAAATTACTAACAGTGGCATCAAAACTTGCATTCGTCAAACACTTGAAATGGCTAGTGAAGGTGGGTTGGGGAATATATAGACACCATACTTAATTTTTCCAAACTAGCATACCCAGTTCCCATTTCCATGGCAGCGTATATCATTCGTTTATTGATTTCATATTTTCCATTATCAGCTTTCCTCGATGATGCAGCATCCCCCAAGATTTCATCGCAAATTTTGTATTTAGCTACAACCTTGCAAACAAATCCCGTCTTGTCTCTATGCATGCCCCAACATTTTTACAATTCTTGCACAGGCAATTAGCTACTAAGCTGCTCAATAATGAAATGTCAAAGACAACATTTTTTGGCAATCTTCGTGTCCCGATAAATTTTCGTTTTGAAATGCGCGAAATATATATTATTCATACAGTAAGTATTATAAACCTAACAAAAGCTTTGATTGGCATTTTTTTGACTTTAAAGTTTACCCCCATTTTTCAAAAAAAGGGGGAAAACGGCAGCGATAGGTGGCAACAGAACTCAGAGGCCTGGATCGGAAGGCTCTGTAAAACGCAATGCATACACAAAAAGCGTGGTAGGAGTGCTAGTGAAAGCAATCAATGAAATTTAAAATATAATTAGGCGTGAAGGGGAAATGTTAAACTAAGTATTGTCGGCTCGAAAAAGCAAAGCAAGGCGTTGGGTTGCCAGAAGCAAGTGGTCAAGCAGGGTGTGTAGCCGGCGGGGCAGCAAGTGGAGGCGAGTGACACCTGCAAGAGAGGAGAAAATAAAATTAGGGAAAAAGGGGTAGTGCGAGCGGACAGGATAGGTAGGGGTTATTAATTATCTATATAGCAGGGCACTAGGCGTTGGGAGCCGAGCTGGGGCCCAGGGCAAAAGGGTCCTGCAGCCAAAGCAGACACATGGGGGGCAAAGTGACATTCATCTCACGAACTACTGTATCGATTGTTGCAGGATTCAACATGGTTATAGTGTTACTTAATCACCATCGGAAGCAGGCCACTCCCAGAACCTTTTATACCATCTTTGATCACTGTACATGTCATAAGAAAATACCTTAGCTGCAAGTACCATCAAGGCCAGAAATAAAATTTTGTGAATAACTACTTGTGCCCACGACTAGAAACTATGAATAAAAACTAGAATATCTTACCGAACTTGCAATCGATCCCCCATACTTTCTCGTAGCTTCCTTCACCTTGACCTCATCTAGGGGGGAAAAAGAAGCAATCACTGACTTTAAATCAAAGACAATATCTGAATCTTAAATCCACGACAAAAGTCTGAATCAAAGATCATGCCCACATAGGATCCTGGATGGAATGACCATGCCAGGTCACTGTACATAATGTTGAAGGGTTGTGAAATTCCGATTGATTGGCTAAACGTTTATCGGCAGGATAGAAAAGTGATTAACGATTAACCCCCCCCCCCCCCCCCACCCCTCCCTAAAATTAAAAAAAGTTTACACTTTCGTGTCCACCCCATTTTTAACGTTCCGTCCGAAAACTCGCATGGCGTGACGTCACTTGAAACTGGGGCCCAACGCATTCAAAGGCAAACCAAGAGCTCATGATACTAAAGGAGTTTCAAAATGGATGTCGAAACGAAGCAGTTTATGCGAGGAATAACGTAGTGACGTAGAAGTTAATGACATCATTCATTGCAGGAAAGGAAACTGGAATTCCCAGCTTTCGTACGCGACCAAGATAGTAGTAATTTTTACTGAAACTTTGATTTCACGCATTAAATTTTGTTGTCTCAGTTACAAACTGCTGCAGCTTGGAAAATAAATAACGATAAAAGTGTAAAACATAATTAACACTACAAATCTTGTCTTCCTAGCTTTAGGGTACCTTGCGTACATTGTAAATCAAAGAAAATCTGAAGGTCAAAGCAGTCTATGATAACTTAAAAGATTGGATATGGATGAGTTTCCTATTCGAGTGTGGGTAGGTAGTGTTCATATTGTTTTCAGAAACTGTTTTCAAATATAAAATTAACCAATATTTTAAAGGAGGTTTGGTTTGTATTAAAAGAAAATTACTAAATGTTTAATCGTCAAAAAGACATTACCGTTTGCAATATAATTTCGGCACAACCCTAGTACATTGCTCACCAATGAGACCACATGCAGTGCAGTGGGTACAAGATGGTGGGCCCAGAGTAGGAGTTACCTGCCACTACCAGGCACAGACGGAATCCAGAAATGTCTTCAAAAGTGCATTGTGCTGGTGCCGTCATAACGACAGGAGTGACTGCACTCCAGGACACCAAGCATGCTAGGGACAATGTCGCCTCATGGGCTGCAATCCATCAAACCTCGCGTGCTCCTTGCCCACTCACTACTTACGTGAATAGTGCCAGCAGTTCATCTGTCATTTCCAATTTGTGGAGAGAGAGGTTTGTGGACCTGTTTGCTGCATCAGAGCTCTATCCCAGGAAGTCTGCACTGGAACTGGCAGACCATTCCATGAATCGGCAACAGCTCCCCCTCCAGAAACCAGTCCTGTTGAAGTCGACAACCTCCTTCGGGGAATGAAGAATGAACAGCTGTTGGACCAGATGGCTTAAATGCTAACACCTTCGCTTAGCCAGTTAGATGGCCGTGTTTCATCGTACTTATTCTCTTGGCAGCTTTTTCATCCCATAACCACTCTCCAGAGTCAACCATGAAGAACACATTGATGCCCATCTTGAAAAAAATCTACCACGGACCCCACTGCTAGTGAAGCTACCACAACATTGCACTGATGAGTCCCATCGTCAAGCTGCTGGATCTTGTGCTACTGAACCATATCAAAAACCACTTACTTGTGATGCCAAATTTGAGTTTAAGAAATGACATTCCACTTCGATGGCAGTCTACGCTGTGAAGGAGACTGTGAAAATATCGGAGGGCTGGCTCTCGTGTCTGTGATTGTTTTGTTAATGTGGGGAAAGCCTTCGACAAAGTTGCACATCACTCTTGTTTTTTATGCTCTCCATAAACGATGTACCGTAAATCGTGTATTAAAAGCCCAGTTGAAGCTAAAGCCCACCCCCTAAAATGCTGTAAAGTCAAAATCATGAGATAGTGGAGTTAAAGCCCACCCCTGAAATTGTCGTTTTTCTACGAAAAATTATCTGAAAGTTATATGATGTGAATAAAGATAGTACCGCTTGCTATGCTCCTGCTCTCTAGTCATAGTGGACTCTTCCTTTAGCTCCTAGCACCTGCACAAGGCCTGGACATCTCTCACCTGACCCTCCTCCCTTCTTGACAGCAATTAAAAGGATGTAAAAATTGGTCTTTCAGTGATCGTTCAAAAGCTTCGAATTTTCTGTAATAGATGTCCAGAAAGGTTAGAAAATTGATAACGCTCGATTTAAAGCCCATCCCCCTATTTTTGCCAAATTAACTGCATAAGCCCATAGGCGTTTAATCCACGATTTACGGTAGCGTAGCACGCCCCAAATGGGGCAATATTTAGTTCAGAACAAAAAAATATAGGAAATATAGGAGCATTTCACGATTTATACAAGCATTATAGAAATCCTATAAAACAAATAGGAACTGTAGGAGGACTAGGGTCCCTGAGGCCGGAAAGAGCTGCAATGTCGGTCAGCAAAAGACGGCAAGCTGCTAGGGCCGATAGATGGGAAAACCCGGGAAAATGGCAGTGGACGGAGACGAACTGGGATCTGGCAGAGCTGCAAAGATGGTCAGCAACGGACGGCAGCAGCTGCAACGACAGTCGACGAAGGATGGGGGATAGAGACGAACGAGGGTCGGGCAGAGCTGTGACGACAATCAGTGATGAACGGTGAGTAGTGACGGCTGACAGACGGTAGGAGCTGCAACGATAGTCGACGAAGGACAGCGGACAGAGACGAACGAGGGTCGGTCAGAGCTGCGACGAGAATCAGCGATGGACAGTATGCCGAGACAGTCGAAGGACTGGAGAAGCTGCAACGACAGTTGATGAAGGCCGGTTGGCAGGGATGGACGAGGGTCAGATTTGCGATGACAGACGGCAGAAAGACGGGAAGAGCTGTAACGACAGTCCAATGAAGGACAGTAGACAGAGACGAACGAGGTTCAGGTTGAGCTGCAACAACAGTCGGCGACGGACGGCAGGCAGAGATATCCGAACGGCGGGAAAAACAGGAACGACAGTCAATGAAGAGCGGTGGACGGAGATGGGCGATGGTCGGGCAGAGCTGTCAAATCGTCGGTGACGGACGCCA
This sequence comes from Lithobius niger, assembly GCA_023313725.1. Classification (NCBI taxonomy): domain Eukaryota; kingdom Metazoa; phylum Arthropoda; class Chilopoda; order Lithobiomorpha; family Lithobiidae; genus Lithobius; species Lithobius niger. The sequence continues at coordinate 11,879 of JAHWFP010052170.1, read as the reverse complement.
GGCAGATTTGATCGAAAGACTGGATCCGCTGCGAGGTGTCACGAAGAACTGCGACGATAGACTGAGATGGAGGATAGGCAGAGATGACCGAAGGACAGGAAGAGCAGAAACGTCAAGCGAGCAAGGACTGAGTCCAACCATGGCCGATGGATGGAGAGCAGCGTCCGCAGGACGGGAAAAAAGGAGTATCCTGTTTTTGAAAGTGAGCGTAATGAATAATTTCCGAGATCGAAGTGATTCAACAGTGTTTCAAAGTAATTAAAACAGTTTATTTTGGGAAAAAAGGAGTGAAGGCCTCAGAAGACGTTGTCGTTTGAGCGCCGAAGCGGCCGGAGATAGCAGATCCAACAGCGTCAGCGTCAGTCGTTCATCAGCAAAAGCAGGTCAAGCCTGCATCCAAAATGTCGAAAGGGGATGATCTTCGAAGGATAAGAGAAAGTGGTGTAATTGACACAGTCGATTAGCGCCAGCGTCCAGTCGATTCAAGGGCAGAGAAGCGTGGAAGAAGGGTGGCTTTCGGTCCGAAGAGGACGCTGCCCGAAAGAGAAAGCATCGGCGATGATAATCCCAAAAGGTGGGATGAGGCAGCGGCAAGCCGTAGAGTCAGTCGGTCATTTGAATATTCAACATTCCTCCCCGTTGGTTGCTTGAGTTCAATGGTGAAAAGTTCGGATTAAAATCTGAAAGATGTAGGGAAAAACGAAAAAAGGAGGAAAAAAGATGACAGCCATTTTGGACCCGTTACGTTTATAGGAAGGGTGCGCATGCGCACTTGGGCGATGTAGCTGGACGGCTCTACACAACTGAAAAACCTCTAGGGAAAGACGGCGTTCGGGGAAGGAATGCAAAAATTAACAGGTAACGTAAATTTCCAAACGGCGCATAGAAAGAGAATGATTTACTTGTGGACTGTGTTCGTGTCTACATGAAGTAATGGAAAAACTAAAAAACGGACAAAACTGTTTGGAAGTATGTTGATTATTATAAGGCCACGCAAAAAAAATTATTCGGTTTACGGGCAAGGTTGCAAATTGAAGCACCAGGCAACCAGGCATTTTATTTTATTTTTTATTTTATTTAACTGACCAAATTTCTTCGACATATACCTACCTCGAAGCTGAAAGAGTATGTAGTCAGCCTAAAAAAAATGTATTATATTGCTTATATCGTATTTATGTTATCTAGTTTTCAAAGTTTTTTAGTTTTTTAGTTTTTTTAGTGGTATGAGCTAGAGGTTTGAAATTGGCACCATTGGAAAGCTCGTTTCGAGCCGGTTAAAATGGTGTACCTGAATGTTAAAAAATGGTCAATATTTGGCGAAAATGTGATTTTTAGCGGGTGAACTAAGATTCAGATAAAAAGTTTTGACCCGCGATAATTTAAGGCACCCGCACGCGCCTGTAAACCAAACAATTAACTTTGCATGGCCTGAAGCAAAAGATGGTGCACACATTCACACTGGCGACGTCAGATACGCAGAACATAATCACAGCCCAAATCCAGTTAGTGCTCTCGTTAAACAGTCGCTGAATGAAATAAAAGAAATTGCTGTTAAACGAGATGATACAACAAAGCACTGTAGCTAATGTACCAACAGTTCATTGTTTTGTATTGTTTCGATGCTTTTGGAGAGATGTTGGCCAATATGTGTTGGCAATATTTTGAGGAAGTGACACTGTGTAATGGCGATATTTTGACGGCTATATTTTTTCCAATGTTATTTCTGCGGCGAAATTTTGACGTGCTATGTTACAGAATATGTTGAGTACGACGAATTTCCAGCAGTCGTCCAGGACTTAAGCACTTCAAAAAAAATTCTTTGAAGCACTTTTCCAATCTTGGAATTTCACCTGCTTGTAACTGTAGAGTTGGCGCTTATCTCGTTTGGAGGGCATGTCACGTTAAGTAAGAAATCACAAATAGAACATTTAATATTGTGGTTAGTTGCGGCTAGTTGAATTTAAAAAAAAAGTGCCTGGTTACCTGGTGCTACCAACCACCAGGCAACCATGCCTGCAAAACAAATAATTTTAATTGTGAGGCCTGCTTCTTTACCTCTTAGTCTCTTGTTTACAATTAATAAGAAGGAAAAAATAAAACTTAAGTTGTGTATAACTATGGAGAAACAGGAAGGCATACCTATATACGGCAACTGCTCGGCAAATACTTCTTCTTGCGACATGGCACGGCGTGGAGGATGAACAGGAACTCGTAACTTTAGCACAACTAAAATAACAATAAATCCATCAAATCCAACCCTAACCAGGGTTGTACACAAAACGTTTTTGAAGGTTAACCAGCTGGTCAGTGCTCTATGAAAAAGGGAAAAATGAATCATTGTTGGCTACATCATTAGTAAACAAAAACGAATGCAATGCATGGTAATCCGAGGTCAAAATTTGCATAATTTATCTTTATATTGTAACATAATTCTTTTTAATTTCCCAACTACCCTGTATTCAAGACTTTTATTGGTCAGTCATGTCTTTAGCGTCCGGTTTTCTTTCTATATTTGCGCTGTTCTGAATAAAGAAAGACCAGGTAAAGGGTAAACGAAGCAAGCCGTCTGCATTAAAGACTGGCCTTGTGAGGGTACACAATACACTAGCCTGAGAAGGAAAGAAAAGACAACTACAAAAAAGGTTTTCTCAATAAACTTGCTGCCACCTTGAACTAACTACTCTCTTTGAGATGGACAATTTTCTTAAACAACTGCCACACGAAGCGCATCCTCCAGATATCGTTAGGAGACAGGCAGCGCCTCCAACTGATTTGTGCGGGTTAAAAGCACACTGCGCATGCTCGGTCTCGAAATGTAACAAGGACACACGTGATAGCCCAGGGTTTATGCATCATCTGAACGTCTGCCAGTCAAACGTTGGACCTTTTTGTGTTCTTAGAAGGTGGTAAATGTGTTTTTGTTTTGGTTTTTAAGATGCCTTTTAAAGACCACTTTGACTACCGGATGCCAGTGTTTTCGAAATCTTTTCAAAGAAACAACACGACAAGGCAAGTTTTGAGATGGATGATTTTAAAGAATATGTTTTCTAATAAGCTTTCCTGTACTTTTTTGAGTCACAATTCCGAGAATTATGGAGAATATTACCGCTAAACTTCACAACGAAGACACCTTCCATGTCTTGCGAATTTTCAGTGGTCTTCCTCAGGCACTTTTGACAAAGTATCGGCCTCTTTACACCTACATCGTCTGCTACGAATTTGTAACTTCCGCTCCTCGCAGCCTTCCGTATTTCGTGGGCAGTGCGTTCACTAGCTTATCAAGCTTCCACTGTCGGCCAAGCTGTTGTTTCAGGTCCCTCCCAATGATGTTTTCAATCCGGGGAAATGCAGGCCCTTGAATGTTCATCAATGATGCACCTCCAAATTCATGCAATCGTATGGCTATTGATTCTAAGCATCTCAGATGCCTGTTATTCTTAGAATTTGAAGTCACTTAGATGGTTTATTAGAAATAACTTCAGAACGGTTGCAACTAGAGACTTTTGGCTTGCACCACTGGAAAGCTGGCGAAAATAGGATAATAATGGTGTATTTGAACGTCAAAATCGGTCAATACTTGGCGAAATTGTCGACAACGATGGGAAACAGCCAAAATGAGCTCAAAGCTGCGATGATCGCGAAACACGAAAATCATTGCGATAACACTATCGCGTGTGTTGTATATCGCGATAATATTGAAATATCGCCCATCCCTAGCTGTTACTTTCATCAGGCACGAAACTGTGGGTCCTACACTCTCTCAAAGGACTTCTGCCATAAAACTTCGCAATTTCAACATTTTGGTAAGGGGGGGAGGGTTAGCCAAGTCCAAAAACCAATCCTATTTTCCTGTAAGCCTTTGACCATACACTATCAGTGTGATCACACTAGGAAATACTAGGTTACAATTTAGCCTTACGCCTAAACAAGACAAACACTCAACAGCTTCCAAGGGATTACACTGCTCTGTGTAGGAGTAGCCTAATGTCCAAGAAATTACATTTTAAAATGTTAATGATTTTTTATTTACCAAGTCTCACAGTAACCGATCACATCAACGGCGCCCGCAGAACGGCAAAACGGGGTGGGCTCGAAAACTCAAGGGCAAAATGATCCATCAAAAGAATAAAAAGGTCGGCTAAAGTTGACTTTACCATAATTTTCTAAAAGCTCTGAATTCTGCTAGTACTTACCCTACACTCTCATTATACGGTCTCCTTTTTTTGTGGGAGGTGCGGAACACAGTTTAAACCCCATCAGTACTTTACCACCATTTATACGGTGTTCGTTTTCGCTCGCGGGGCTGTGCACGGAAGCCCGCTCATGCCCCCGCGCTCTTGCCCCCAGCTGATATTTTTTCCCGTAAACAGTTCAGATAAGTGGGTTGTTATTGTCAGTTTAGTTTGGTTTTGTTGTTATTGTCGGTTAGGTTGGGTTATAGGTACCGGCTTCTGTTTGGCGTTTCACTTGTAATGAACTGGTTGGGGTTTGGCATTTCACTTGACGGACTTTGGCCCAGTTTATGCTTTCCTGCGCGGCGTCGTCTGCCTCGAAAAAAAAACAAGCGAACAAACAAGAGATTTGGCGTCTTTTTTTTTTCGCCTTAAAACCTCCTTTCCGCACCTTGGAATCAACTTTAATCTGCCTCACGACGACAATAAGGTTAAGTTTTGTTTTTTTTTCTTAAAATTTGGGGGTTTGTGGTATATTAGATTTGTGCCAAAAGGTCAATCCACGATACGAAACCAAGAGACAAGCGCACTGGGAATAAGTCTTCACTCCATCCCCTGCCATGTTGGAAAGGAAAGCTTACATTTTAACATTTTATGCTCGCAGCATTTTTTCCTAATATTTTTTCTGCGTAAAAAAGGCCAACCACACTCGGGGGAAGGGGAGGGGCTTGAGCCCAAATAACCCCAATCTAAGGACACCGTTGGATCACATTATTCAAATTAAGATTGTACATCTGTTTATCAGTTTCCCCGTATGTATCACCAAACAATTTGTCACGACAGCACAACGCTCTATCTTAGATTAATGACTACACTTCGCTCTATCAATCATTCCGACGTAATTGCACTTCGAAGTTCGACTAACGGAAACCGTGAGGAAATAAATTACCAAAACCTTGATTACACCCATGCATTTAGGAGCTGGTAGAAGAGAAAGGAGAGATCTTTGCTCCACCATAACCATTACAGCATCATTACACCAGTCCAAGATTACTTTACAGACACCCTCCACCACACATTTACTGTAAATCGGAACCGGGCACCTGTCGTTTGTGGAGTTTTGAAGCGAGAACAGATTGCGTCATCTAAAAATACGTAAAACGATCATCGATCTACGATCATACAGAGCGCAAACTACTCTAGACTTTAAATTTGACACTTGCCATGCGTTTTTAAACTGAAAACCCGGTTGTTACATATTTTTACCGTGTACGTTACGATCCTACTTCATTCCTCCTTCGCGCTAAGTGGTTGGTTGGCCCAAAGATTACCAATTATCGTTCTTCTTTGGGTTGGCCCGTGGCTGGTCGGATTCTCAAGCATTCGTGACGTCATACCAGAGTCACCTACAGTAAAAATCGTATCACAAATAGCGATGCATCTTGCTTACCAAGTGGCGTCATCAGTTGGCAGAATTTAGAAACCTCGTCGCTTAGATTGCCATTTTGCTTCTTGGTGTACAGATGGCAGCACCTAACCTGATACCAGTCGCCTAATTTGGCTAGTTGTGATTTAACTCTATAGCTGTGATACGGCCTGAACTGTGGAGAGCTCTGGTCTTACATAAGCAATCTAATAGAGGTGTGCCGCCTCATAGCATGGTGAGAATGTTCTGGTTGGTTGCTAGGTCTGGAGGACATTAGAGGAAAAGAGAAATGGGGAAGGAGAGGTGACGGGTGGCCGTCACGCGGCTTCTGGGCTGGAGGGTGCAGGAGTCAAGGTGGGAAGGCTGCTGTTGGGTTGGTGGAGCCGCAGGGAAACCACAACAGAGGTATTTCGTACCCAGCGTCCCAGACACAGGAACCGGTCACGTGGTCCGCGAGCGTCAGATAGCTTGCTCGCGGACCACGTGACTGGCCCGTGTACTAGTACTCACCCCGTCTATAGACTTGACGGGGACGTTTGTCTGTGCACTTGTGCTTGTATAAGAATATATTATACTAGAGGAAGCCCGTGCTATGCACGGAGCCGGTCACATTTCCCGGGACATTTTCCCGGCACACTTCCCGACGACTTGTCAGATTGATCGATCACTCATGCCTGGCTCCTTTTCGGCTGCAGGTAGAGTGGGAGTATGCATTTTCAATGCGGGCGCAAGGAGGGAAGAAGTGGTTTTCCTTTAGGCTTTCCTTTTCCTTTTAGCCAGCCTCCGATATTATAATAAAGATCTAACTCTGTGCTCTTGTATTCATTTCTGTCTACAAGTATGCTGTTTATATCTGCATGCTTGACGGGATCGCCGCCGCTGCCTACAGTTTTGAAAGACGCCGCTGTCCTCAGTATATCGGAGCGCCCATTTATGTCATCGCCGCCACTGCGACAAAGAAAAATTAATTTTGCCGCCGTTAAAAAATCTAATATTGACGCACACCTCTACGGCGTCAAAGCGAAAGTTCACGAAAATATGGCGGCAAATGGCTTGCGCTCCAAAATCGAAACGTCTAAAATTAAGTTTGCGTAAGAAAACATCTAGTGACAGCGATTCGAAAAATGATTCACCTCTTGTTACTGATAAAAGCCCAAGTATAAGCGAGGGAATTCCTTGTGACAGGTTAGTTAGATTTTGGGCTTGATGGATTGATGAGAAATCATCTATTCTATCAGCAGTGGGCTCGTTTCATTGGCTCCTTATTCTATGTGTTGAGAGAGATGTGATGAGTGGGACTGGTCGAGTGATTGGGAATGGGATTGAAACCAGCGAACCGATCCCGTTAACCATGTGCCAACTGAACTGGATAAAATATAAATAGACATAAATCGCTGGAAATAATATTAAGGAAAATAAAGTCAATCGGATATTCGCGAGCCGCCATCTTAGAAGGGTCAAGCGAGGTGACATCCAACTGATTTACGTACTAAAATAGGCTTCGAAGAAGTGACGAAAAACCCTACATTTTACGGTAAACTATCTTTACAATATTTTTTAAATCATTATTCCAAACCTTTACTCGATCGTACAAATAATGGAAACGCGAAAAGGTACGTATTATTATTGTTTTGGAATTTTTTTCGTCAAGCTGTCAGACGCTCGCAGATATCCCAACCAAGAAATTTGTTTTATCAAAATAATAATGATTATCGCGAAAATTAAAAAAAACTAATCATGATAAAAAAATTTGTATCGTGCCACCCATAGTGCAATGAGAAGGTCAGTTGAAAACTGGGCACATCTTCTCCAAAACGCGACGGTGACCATCATGTCGGACAACACGACATCAGTAGCATACATTCACAGGGGTGGAGGGACCCACTCTCGAATAAGATAGAAGTTATTTCGACAGTGACTGAACTTCAACGTATCCTTGATCTCGATGCATATCCCGGGAAAACTTAATGAGTTAGCCGACAAGCAGTCCAGGAGCCAACAGATACCGACAACAGAAAGGAAACTTATTGTCTCCCCGGACAACGTCAACGTCTCGTGAACAGTAACCTCGGTGTACCTGTTTCCCCCGTTCTCCCTGTTCCTACAAGTGCTTCGGAATATTTGCCAGTCACCTGATCAGTAATTCGTGTAGCTCCCCTGTGTCCGGCAGCGGTATGGATGTGGACCTTTTGGAAATTGGACCTATCCAAGGAAACCCCAATCATGTTGCCAATCAAAGCAGATCTTCTGTCGCAACACAATGGGGAGATGCTTCGAACTCGGAATTACTCATTACGCTCACTTTCAAAAACAGGACGCTGTCAGTATCTTGCAAATTTTCGACTTAATATCAATTAGCTCTCACCCACAAAGATCTCTAGACAGACTCGTATTCGTTTCGCCATTGAAATTTTCGATTGTATTTCAACAATCTTCATCAGGCAGGGTTAAGAAAAATTGAGTCTTCTGGTTACATCTTCAACGTTTTCGTCTGCTTGCTTGAAAAGAACGTCCACTGCCCATTTTCGTCAAGCAAGTAGACGAAAATGTCGACGATGTAACCAGAAGACTCAATTTTTCTTGACCCTGCCTGATGAAGATTGTTGAAATACAATCGAAAATTTGCAAGATACTGACAGTATCCTGTTTTTGAAAGTGAGCGTAATGAGTAATTTCCTAGTTCGAAGTGATTCAACAGCGTTTCAAAGTAATTCAAGTAAGCCTAACGGTTTATTTTGTAATGGGGAGACGTTATACCCCCAAAGTGGTGGTACTTCATCTTCATACCTGGAGACTGTAGCTAAAGAGCTACTAAAGAAGAATCGGGATCGGGGTTTCCACCTGCTGGGTTTTAAGAGCTTGAAACTCACTTCCACGCTAGCTTTCGTTGTGAACACATCTGAAGCAGAGATGGGTTAGGCATTATGGATGTAGCCTAAGTACTTTGAATAAGATGTAGGGAGGATTCTTAGCCTTTGAGAGTATGATCATGCAAGACTGTTCCTTCATGCAAGTTGCATTTTAATTTGTAAATGTTGTAAATAGTTTTTAACATTTTATTATAAAATAAATTAGTATTATTATAATACTAAACCACAGGGCTCAGGTTATTGCAGCCACAGAACCAAACGCAAGGATACTAACTATACGTCATTGTCTCTATTAACTCTTACTTTAACTCTTACCCTCCCCCCTTATTACAGTATTGTTGATGGAAAACTCTGGGCCTCAACAGGTTCAAATGCAATAAACTGGGCAGTGTGACAGCATGGCTTCCCACTAGACTGACTTGAAAACTGTTGTCAAACGGTACTATGGTACTGTAGGCTACACTGTTTCTTGCGCGATAGGCTATTGTTGATGATCATCGCAATGCCCAAATGCCAGGATATCTTTGGTGCCTGTTCCATACACAGGTAACCTATTACCCTAACACCAACACAAAACCTGACAAATGACATTCTTTTACGCAAAGGTTGCAGAATCAGCGTGACGTGCAACGTACGTCGCAGACAGGTGAAGGCCGCGGCAGACAAATTTTGGTTAAATTTCTGCCGTTTTGTCAATTTTTGGCCGATTTTAACATTCCAATACAGCACTTTAATCTTGAAAAAACTCACCATTTTACTTTGGATGTTTGTATCAATAAAATTCTTCTTCTTCAAAGACGCTCAAACCCAAAAGTGAATAAATACTTCTCAGTATTCAAAATGCGAATTTTCGACAGGCATTTATGACTAAACTAGATGTGCTGTTTTATTCCTCCTGTCATCATCAGGCTCTCCTTGTGCGAGTTCTTTTCACATAACTGGAGATACTGGATTTCACATACTGGAGATGCTTGAAAAATCAGCGAGAATGCACAAGGTACCAGAAGAAGAGTATAGCAGAGATCGGGCGATGCTGAAAGCGTTGCTTTGCACTATATATGTGGAATTTAAAGGTAGAACATTTTGGCAGATTAAAGGAGCCCCAATGGGATTTTCATGTTCACCGGTGTTGGCAGAGATGGTACTGCAGCATCTAGATTTGTATATGACTGAGAGTGATCCACATTTGACATTCTGGAAACGATTCGTTGACGATATATTGGCAGTGCTTCGGCTGCAAGATATTCCGGCAGTACTTAAGAAATTGAACGAATGGAGAGAAGATCTTGGTTTCACCTTTGAGAAGGAGGAAGGAGGATCCATTCCATTTCTCGATGTTCAACTTATCCACAAGCCTGACGGCTCGATTGGGTTCAGCCCCTATTCAAAACCGACCACATCTGGGAGAGGACTACCTTATGATTCTGGGCATCCTCTAGGCCAGCTGAGAAACATTGCCATGAATGAATCCTCACGAATTGTAAAACACTCCAGCACCAAAGAAGTGACCCAGGAGCACGTATATAACACCAAAGGCAGGTTCGTTGACTTGGGGTACCCGCCGGGCATGCTAAACCGGTTGATTAAGGCCATTGGGAAGAGTGTCAGAATGAACGCAGAAGCAAAGAACCCAGAAAAAGATGAACCAGAGCAGACGAGAAAAGAAGAAGTGAAGAGAATAGGAGTTACCTACCTGAGAGGAGTGACCGAAAAAATACAGGGCGTGTTAAAGACGAAAGGCTTCCATACATTTGTTAGGAATGGAAAGAATTTGAAATCCTTGCTACTGAAGAAAATTGGGAGGCCGGTCGAAGGGAAATTCGTTCGTTCACAGGAGAAGCACGTTATGGAAAAAGAGCTTGAGAAAGTAGCTAATACCCCCGAGGGAGTGTACCATACAGTGAATGCGATGCTGCATACATAGGAGAAACGAGAAAGAGTGTACATGAGAGGGTAAAACAACATATGGCTGATACGAGAAATAAAGTGGAGACAAACAGCATTGCATCGCACTGCATGAGTACAGGACACAAAATAGCATGGAAGGACACTACAACACTCTTGGTCTCAAACTATAGGAAAGGTAGACACGTGAGAGGACTTGAATCACAGGCTATCCAGCACAAATTAGGAGCAAAGAAGCCCCTTATGAATTTGCAAGGCCCCTCAAACCCTGGCATTAAGTTTCTTATCAGCCAGGAGTTGGGGGATCAACTCAATAGAAAATGGCATGATGCACAGGAAATTCAAAAAAGGCCCAAATCACAAGAGAAGCACAAAAAACGAGCGACGAGAGAACTACCCTCCAAGTACAGCAGGCTACGACGACCACCGGAAGTGAATAGTGAACGCGAGGTGACTCTGTTTTGAAGCGGCAGTTATGTGAAAAGAACGCGCACAAGGAGAGCCTGATGATGACAGGAGGACTAAAACAGCACATCTAGTTTAGTCATAAATGCCTGTCGAAAATTCGCATTTTGAATACTGATAAGTATTTGTTCACTTTTGGGTTTGAGCGTCTTTGAAGAAGAAGCACTTTAATCGTCTTGACGAGACCTTTCCATTGGTGGATAGCCAGATCAATAGGATAAAGCACTGAAAAGTTATGCCATAAAAACCAACAAACATGTGGGTCACAAAATACCGGCAACCGGCGTCTAACAGGTGGGTAACTGTATCACAGGCTCGTCCCAAAAATACAAATTTTTTTTCGTCCTGCCGGCCTATTCGTATTTTGTGACGAGCCCCTGTGAACTGTATGATAAAAACAGATCAGCTGCAGACAAATGTTTTTCCGACAGTTGGTGTCGCAGACAGTTGTAGAAAGTTCTGCCTCTGGGGTTGCATCATGGGGTGTGAAAAGGTCACCTTTACCTTAAGGAACAAGTTGGTTGGTTGGTGGTTGCCACATGTCAGAGTCATGAAGCGAAAAGAATGAGTACTTAAAAGTGTGAAATTCATGATGATGAAAAAGGTTTAAGTGAAATATTAGAGTAATTTTTCATCATTATGAAGTCGGGGCACACAACGGAATTTTGTGTGGAGGGTAAAAATTTTCGAAAATTTAGCAAAATTTTGTTAAACAAGTGCTTTGCAAGTGGGAGGTGACAGAATCCCCTAGGGCCTATTTTATAAGCTGACATTGCAAATTAGTGATGGCTTGGTAACCGAAACTGATTCGGATTTTGAGTCGGTTTTTCGTGCGGTGCTCGAAAAATCAAAGATTAATTTGTTTTGAATTTTTCAATAATTATTATTTTCTACGTATATTTCATAGTAAAGCTACTGGTCATTAAAAAGAAAATAGTAGAGGAAAGTGGTACCACAGCTAGACCCATTTTCTATGATGCTGCTGGAAGTGAAAGCAGGCAACGGGTTAGAAGCTAGTAAAACTACTGTTGCAAGAAAAAA
>JAHWFP010052169.1:88988-100978 GCA_023313725.1 Lithobius niger | reverse complement strand
ATGGAAGTTTAATGTGAATTAGAAATTATTCAATTCGGATTGCAGTTATTAGCAAAGAAAGAACATTTGAACATTGAATAGAATAAGAAATTTATTCAATATCATTGTATCATTTAGTTAAAATACAAAATTACATATTTCCCAAAAACTCATAATGTAAATAAAACTAGAATTTGTTAAAATTAGTGGATTTTTTTGAAGAAAATTGCCGAAGTTGTTGTTGCCTGGGGCACCTCTTAGAAATGAGGTAGAGCAATAAAATTTTTTAAGGACGTTGGTTGGACTCGATGTAGTACAAAAACACTAGGGGAAGTTAAAATTATGATATTTAATTAGCAAAACAAAATTCGAAAAAATGTAGTTTTTTAAGATTTTTTTAATCTTTGGGTGCCCGGGGGCTACTCAAAAAATTTTTTTTTTATTATTTTTCCCGTTAATAAGATGTCAAAATACAACTTTTCTGCACCAGGGCATTTTGAAATTAAAAAATTTGTTTTGAACGCTCCACCCTAATGGAGAGCCTCGCTTCAGTTTGTAGCAGGTGAGTAGGTCAGCCTGGCATAGTCTGAAACACAGACTCTCTAAGGAGAGAGTGACCAAACGTTTGTCATATGTTAAGTCTTGCATAACTGGTAAATACTTTGTGAACCGTCTTTCCCCATGTCATGTTTTCTTTTATCAGCAAGAAAATAAAGTTGACCAAATCACCGAATTATATTCAAGAATGGGACGAACGTAAATTAAAAAAAAATGAACAAGCGTCCTAGCACTACTACGTCAAAAAAAGCTTGCTAAGGTTTTTTTTTTTTGTAAAGCTACAAGTTTATAAAAGAAAAAACCAGGTTCGCATTTGCAGTTATTTAATAAAACCACTGACATCAAACGTTAAAGCATAGGGAGTAGGAAGTAAAAAAAAGCATTTAAAATATCCTTAAAATCAGTGTAGCAGGAAAGGCTGCTAACGTTACTAACTTTAGACCAAATTAGGCAATGATACTAACCACGATGCCGGAGTTGAACTTCAGGAACCATTACATCACTTAAAATGTGTGCATCACGCCTTTAATTTTTTCTTGTTTCAGTGATTTTAAGGATTTTAAGGACAACCTGCTACCTGGCCCTGTGCTTTAGCTTTTTTTGTACTAGTTATGTACTGACTTCTTCGTTCTCGTCTTTTCAATCCTGTCCTCGGCCAACCCTGTGCAGTAGGGAAGAGGCTCCAATCGTGCTAATGTGGAATGTAAAAGATCTTATGAATTCTCTAGGAAAATTATGCCTCTCCGTTCCGAGATGACCTTAGCGGTTGAAAAAGGTCATTAATTCGACAGTTTGTCTTTTGGAGGCTAGTTCTTCTTTTATGGAAACAGTCCATCACCAAAAAATTACTTGTATGTTTAAAGAGTTTAAAAGTACAGTTTCAAAGACCAGCTAAATAAAACATATACAGTATTATCCAGTGGTTGATATGTGGTGTTCTCAATAATTTTAGTGTGCTTGTGTCGAATATAAACACTACTTGTGCGTTGAACGTATCGGCTAATAACTTTTTTTTTAAATGTACTCAAAATTTGCAGAAAATGCTTTGTTAACCATACCTTGTGAGCAGCTCCAGCGGCAATGATCAATGCAGCAACCAAAAATATGAATTGACTCTTCATATTTGTAGAAGTTTTTTTTTTATAAATGTAGAGTATGGCTGCAGAAACTGCAGCAAACCTCGATGTCTTCAATTACGATAAAAAGGAATGAACGAATTGGAAAAGAATGACTAGTTTTTATAAACATTGTTCATAGTGGCGGGTTTTTTTCTTATTATTTATTGATAATATTATCGTTGAATCATTATAACTTTTTAGATAGGCCCATGGGTTATGTTTTTGTTTATGGTCCATTGGTGAATTTGAGATGAATTTATTGCCACAATCTGCATCATCGCAGGGTGTATGAAATGAATGTTATTGAATAATGCTGATTTGTAGCACGTATTGTTTACATGTTTCGTGCCAGGTGTTTTACGACGTTTGCGGTAGTTTGGGTTGATGCATAAAGATGTAACTTTGGATGACCACAACATGTGGAGTAACGCGTGATAAGATCAAAAAGAAAGCGTTTATATCTTGCTTCTCTTTGAACAAAGGAAGCTGCTGCGATGAAATCGACTTGCTAGCCCACAGAAAGTTTTTTTTTTTAAGTAACAACACCTGAGGGGTGTGTCAGTGATAAGTGAAAACTTGCGCAATGCGGTTTTTTTTTTCATAACGCCACATGCGTACTGCAACTTTAAAAAGAAAAACAAAAGTGAAAGGGACTCGGTTTATTGTTTGTGGTTTCATAGCGTTATCGAGTACTTTCCTGAGACTAATCAGACAGATCAAAGGCGGGTCCGACCCGTTTATGATACTTCCGTCAAAACTGACGTCATGTCAGTCAAACTTTAGGATCTGACTGAATGGTTCAGCGTATGCACTACGCATCAGTAACGTGCACAGGAGGGGGAGAGGGGGGGTGGCATTTTCGGAAAATACCCGTTTTGAAAAGAAGAAAGTCTTTTTGTGCCCACCTTATATTGGTGCGGCGGAGCCTGAGAAAGACCTATAGTGTTCGCGGCCTATCTTAAGTTCGTCCCAGAACGAATACAGATAATGGATTGTGTGTTTTCAGTAGCAGAGCACCTTGTTGATATCCTAGATGGTCACAAAAACAATGGCGGCCGTCGATGAAAGCCGCTCCCTCCAGGAAAATGTAACCGCTCATAAAATATCTGCAGGACTCAAGATACGCTGCGCGCACAATAGAGGCCTAAAAAAAGCATAAAGAGGGGGAGGGAAGCCTGAAAAGGACAAAAAAAGGCTAAAGAAAAGGGAAAAAGAGAGACCTCCAAGAGAGGTCCCAAAAAATACTTGCACTAAGACTTACTGTGCCCTCTGACTAGAAGTTGCCTCTGCTCTCTCTGTGGTCTGTGCACGCTACTGCTATACGCATGATAGTATGTCCACCACCTTACGGGCCGATAAAGAGGTTTCTTCGTATAGACGAGGGACGTGCTACCTCTTTTGTAGCTTACTGGGGAATATGCGTGTGACGACAATCTTCACCATTTGCTCAGGGCCGGATTTATGGAGGGGGGGGGGGGAAAGAAAGGCAATTGCCCCGCCCCACCCGGACAAACCCCCCCCCCCCTCCACCCCTTTACACAAAAATGGAATAATTAAAATACAATAATTATTGTGCTTTATTTTATTGAAAATAAAAATGAAAAATTGTAAGGAACCACACCACCAAAGGCTGATAGGGGTAATAACGAAGTTCGGATTCGCAAAAATAATCGATACGACGACGTGTACGCTGCTTGTGCATTGCAGGGAAGCCATAGCCTAACTCAGTCGAACAGAAAGATACGTCTTCAGCCTGTTGGAGTGAAAAAAAAAATTAGGGGGAATTAATTCCACATATGCTGGGTTTGGAAAAGTATCCTTTATCATCACTTTGGAGGTTTGACTGCTCCCAGCCGAAGCAGTCCTGGGTTCGATCCTGACCTCAGCCACCCCTGGTATTTTGGGGAAGAGAAGGGCCTCGTGCTCATGTCGATTGTGGCATGTAAAAGATCCTAGGATTTCCGATTGGAATTACCTCTCTCCTTCTGGCATACTTACAGCTCCCAGCCGAAGCCATGGCGCCAGAGGGCGAGTGGGATGCTAGGTAATTCCAATCAGAAATTCCTAGGATCTTTTATACGCCACAGTCGACATGAGCACGTGGCCTCATGGGGCACTTTTCTTCCCTTCCAGAAAACGCCATGGTATGAGGTCAGGTTCGAACCCAGGACCTCCGGCACATGGGACAACTGTGCTAACCATCAGGCCACCTTGCCTCAGTTTACATCACTGTCAAATGCGAAACAAACTCATATCAATCTGGGGTCATGATTTGAGGTGCCTTGAGGGTCTTTACGTTTAACATTGAACGGCAGTGGGTAGAATGGCGAAAAAGGCAAATATGATGATCTCACTGGTTTTTAAACATTATCTCATGTGAAGCTCTCAAAGAGTCCATGAAGGTAACCATATTTGCATAGAAATTTTTTTTCTCGAGGAAGTGTATGGGGCAAGGTGCTTGTAAATTTTAGCTATGGGCCAAGATGGACTGAAACGCTATTACAGTTCATATTCGATGTTAAATTATTCCCAGTCTTTTGAAAAAATAAGTAAATGAAATTCCTAGTAATTATGGCTTGTTTACGTGGTATCAGGGCCCCGAATGAGTTAATGGTTAAGTTAACGTTTGAACCAGACAGACCATATTTGCATTTTTTGCCGTTCCACTAATTGCCGTACAATGTTAAAATTAATGGCCCTTAAGGCACCTCAAGATATCACACCAGAGTGATGAACTTATTTGTGTGTGAGTGGTATACTCTACCTAGGATTGCTAGAAACAGACTGCTTCCGAGGTCTCTTTCAATTAATACAGGTAAGTGGAGCCTTCGAACTATGTTTAGACCAATCAAAAGCCT
This sequence comes from Lithobius niger, assembly GCA_023313725.1. NCBI lineage: Eukaryota > Metazoa > Arthropoda > Chilopoda > Lithobiomorpha > Lithobiidae > Lithobius > Lithobius niger. The sequence goes on along the minus strand of JAHWFP010052169.1, from coordinate 96,465 downwards.
CCAGACGTAGACACAGGGCGAGAGTATAAATACCACACAGCCGTAGTATAAATTTATTAAGTAAGAGATATCCGTGAGGTCTGGCCGTTTTACCGCGGATATTCGGTCGTCTGCGAGAAACGGCTAGTCCAATACTCGAGGGGGTGGAGGGAAATCGCACGAGTGCTGAAAGCGCAAGCCGTTTCTCGCAGACGAGCTAATATCCGCGGTAAAACGGCCAGACCTCACGGGTATGTGTTTTAATGCTAAGGTGTGACGTCGAGCCAACATATCTAGTTATTTGAGATTAAAAAAAAATTTATTTGAAAATTTTATTTGTGAATCATGACGTAAATTCCTGAACTCAAACTTCCGGTTTAAACTTCTTGTCTGCGAAAGTCTCACGTACGCGAGGACGTCCCTATATCCAGTCCCAGTCACCGACGTTTGTGTTTAAGGTAAAACCGTATTTTTTCTACTTTATTAGTTTAAATAAGATGTAGCGTATAAAATGCGCTATTCGCTTGAGTCTCGTAGATTTGTAGGTGTGTTTAGGAAGTGTCAGTAGCGTAGTTTTCATACCGTCGGAACGAAAGGTTGCCGGGTCCGGGTCGGACCATTGCTCCATGGGTGGGGGCGTAGCATAGTAGCCTATTCGAGGTTTTTTTTTTTTTTCGTGTTAGTCCGATAAATGTCGCAGGTTGCAAATGTGCCTATTTATGTTGGTTGCAATATGATTTACTGGTTGAATTTGTATTTTGTATGGTAGTTTTGCAAAGTCGGTCATTATATGTCACATGTCACCCCGGCTGGAGCGGGGGTTGTGTAGAGCGCGGAAAAAGTGTTAGGTTATCAAAAAAGTGTGGGTTATAAAAATTAAAAATTAACCCACGGTCACGTGTGTGAGTTTTGAGATTAACCGTATATAACGGCTACACTTTTAGCATTGGGATGTGTTGGTGTGACGTCATCACCGTGCATTAAATGCTAATAGTTGAAACTAATTTATTCAAATAATTGTCGTAAAACGTAATAATGTTACGGATCATATTTTGTTTTAAATCTCGGAAACAAACATTTTCATTACAAATAAAACACGCATTTACTTTGCTTGATTCGGCATGGCTGGTTTCGTCCTAAAACAATCGTCTGCTTTCACGGTGAGTTCGGCTACTTTCCGGAAGTTACGATGATGGATCGTTGTGGGAACAAAACTGCTTTATCCATTGAGGCAGAGGTAGAAAATACCATTCCTACAAACACTAAACGAACCAATGAGTGCATTTGGCAACAATTTGTATGCTTTCTTCATTTCTTCCTATGATGAATTTGAGCAGAAAATCGCTGGAGTACAACTTGGAAATTATTATACAAGTGAGAAGTTTTTATTTTAAAGTTGATTTGTAAAGGAGACGGCATCTTCTCGTTTCAAATATAACTCGAGCGTAGTTTAAGTATTGTTAAATTTTCTTAACCATGCTCGTTACACTCCCTAGCTGATAAAAACACTTCCCACATGCGCTCGGTATTTTTTCAGCTTTGGAATGCAACTCGTGATTGAGAAATATTTTTTGAAAAAAAATACTAAACTCTCATGATATTACTACTGATAAAAAGTCAGTACCCAAAATCGTAGGTTGAATTTAAGATTTTTCCGCCAAAATCAACGAAGAGATCAACAATCCATCGATACAGTATGTGTGTCACTCGTCTATGCGTACAAGTTGGGTAAAGCCTCACCAACAACCACGGTTTGAATTTAACTGTACAGCAGAGTTTTAAATCTTTCTATATGCCATCGAGGATATCCATTACCTGTGAATTTTTAGCATTCCGTCCCGAATGCTTTCTTTCCCGAGAGGTTTAAAGTTGTTTGAGCTGGCCAGCCGCATAACCCGACTGCGCACGTGCGTGTGCAGTTGCTCCAATTTAGGCGACAAACAAATGAATTTGCCATCCTTTTTCTTCTAGCGTGCGCTCAAAGTGACACGCTTTCGTTTTCTTCCCTTATCCTTCGCCTTCGTCAAGTTCTCCAAGTCACGACAAACGCCGCCTTTGCCCTGCCTTTGGTCAAGATCGGTTAACCTTCGTTTCAAGTTGGAACTTCCCCTCCTCGAATTTTTGGCATCTTCTACAGTACCTCGCCTTTCGGCTGTACTGAGACTGAGGTTGGCGCTAATGACCAAGCTGTCGACGCGCCATTAAGCCTCATCTCCCCCCCCCTCCCTTTCAGCTGTTGCCTTCAGCTACACCCTCCGCATCTTACGCCTTTGTTTCCATCCGCCTTCGTTCAAGTCGAAGATCTCACTACCAAAAATTGATTGCGGCCTCCATTCAACGTTCGTCTTGTTTCACTGCATTTTGTCCGATCGTCTGCATTTCGCCTCTGGTTGACGCCTGCTGCTACGCACATTCGCATCTTACGCCTTCGTTTGCGTTCGCCTTCGTTCAAGTCGGCGAGCTCTCCACTGACGCTGACTGACTTCGTCCTTCGCTCGTTTTTGCTACCCAGAATTTTGGCTCAGTCGATCGCTTCTCATTTTCGGCTGACACCAGCAGTTGTGGTACACTTCGCATCTTACGCCTTCGTCTGCATTGTCTTCGTTATTGTCATCATGTTCTCTAATAATCTGAACTGCCTCCGTTCGTCACTCGTTTCCCTCCCAGATCTCTGACACGTTTGTCTACACTTCGCCCTTGGTTGACGCCTGCAGCTTCATACACATTACATAATTTAATTTAATTTAATTTAATACAACAATATGTCGTCAGTTTCCCCGAAGGGAAGGTGACAAACTTCATTACAACAAAAAGTGGCTTTTTACAAAGACCCCGAGATAGGGAAAAGTGCACAAAACAATACCAAAAAAAATAAATAAACAGTAATGGTCAGAGGAAGCATCCAGAATAATTAATTATACTGAAACATGGTGTTGGCAGATACATGAGCCTACAATCTGTTTTTAAAAACATTAGTCGAAGGTGCATTAACAACAAAATCAGGCAACGAGTTCCATAAGTTAATCAATCAACAGGCAAAAGAATTGCGGGTAGCATTCAATTTGAAATTAGGAACCTTGAAGTTGTATATGGAACCCCTAGTAGCAAAGGGAGAAGTACACAATTCAAAAAAAGTACTGGGTATTTGAGTGTCAGTTTCTCTGATGATCTTGTACATTAAAATTAAACCCCCTCTTTGACGACGCTGAGTCAGTGGTAGTATACATAAAAACTCAAGACGTTGCCTATAGTTTAAATGCTTCAACCCGACAATTCTCTTAGTAATTGTTCTTTGGATATTTTCGATGGCCTTTTTGTCTTTAAGGAATAGCGGTTTCCAAAAAGGGACTCCGTATTCCAAGATTGGGCGGATAATAGTTATGTAATATGTAACATCTTCGTCTTTGTTCCGTTCTCCTACGTCTCACACCTTCCCCTTCGAGCTGGGGTGCCTTCGAAAATTAACCCAGTTGGGTCAAGCAAAAGTAACTCTCGTTGCTTCTACACGTCACGAATTATTAAAATGTTTAACCCAAAATCGTTACTAGAACGATCCATAATCGTATCGACGTTCATTCACGTGACAGCAATAAACTGCAAACAGTATTATTTTGAACAGCAAGCAGGACTTCATTTACGTACTTGCTGTTAAGATACGTTGAAGATTTAATCACTAATTTCTGAAGTGTATTTTTAGAATTACAACATCGAACCTTCTTCCAGCCTGCACCGAACGCAACATAAGCTCATCCACCTGACACAGCGAATTAATGCAAATAAATGCAACGCCCCTCCCCCCTTGTTTCTCTTTCGTTTCTGATTGCTCGACAGTATTCGTTGCAGTGTTAGCCCCCCGTTCCCCCTAGTTACCCTCAGGAACCAAGCTCGGCAACCATAGTTTGTTCAATTGTTTAGTTTACTGTCTGAAGCGTAATTTGAATGCCATATGTAGACGCAATCGTCTAAGATTAAGCTAAATTAGGGGATTATGATGCAACACCTCGCACGACCTACGCAATTAGTACATGCAACAGTGCGTTTCTTCGTAACCTGAGTTACTTAGGTCAATTTTCAAGGGCATCCCAAGTTGACGATTTCACCACCATTGCTGGCTAATCACTCTTCATCCTGGTATTCGACCTTCATCTCCTCTTTCTGCATCCGTCCAACAATATCGTCGAAGCCTTCACTTTAGGTCAAGATCGTCTGCTTCCGGTCAAGTTTCACCACCTTCGGTCATGTTACCACGCTCCATGAAACAAAGATCCTAGGAAACTTCGAAGGAGCCTTCACCCGTGGTGCTGCCACCCTCACCTGAATGTCCTTCGCCTCCACTGCAGCCTTAGGACCAGCTTCAAATTGGAACTAACACTGACACGAAAGTTCATGGAAACCACTTCCAAGACCATGCCTTCGCATTCTTGAATGTCTCATCTTCAGTCGACCTTACAGTCTGTTTGTCTTGTCATTTCAACGATCCTCCGGCCTCTACACCTTCAATCCACCTTCAGCTGCTTGCTGTTCGAAGATGTTCAGCCTTCGATCAAGCTGCTCTGCCTTAGTCTGTCCTACTCAACTGATGAATCTCCTTGTCCCACGTCATCCTTCGTCCTCTTCGTATTCCAGCATTGTGCGACTGCTGCTTTGCTCTTTTGATCAAGTCTTTAGGCCACGCATGCGCACTTGTCCACTTCCCATGTCTTATCTGTGCTGGCACTGTCCTTCCCAGCAGGCATTAGAGTTTTCAAGGCGGGAATTTCTTCTTCATCTCGCCTTCATCATCACTTGATGTTTCAACGCTACGTTCCTGTTTTAGTTAATCCCATCATGGGATCCAAACTTCGAGGCAGCACATCCGTAAAGGTTTTGCAACCCTTTCCAACGATTTATCTGCAATTCAACTAATAAGATAAGATATGATCCTCAGCTGCTTGCCAGGTGCACCAAACGTGCGACTATTTTCTTCGCCCATGCACCGTGTGTACAACCATCGACCGTAATTTCTGGGTTGTGATCCAACACAAACATCTTGAATCCAGAACAGGAAAAGACAACGAGATGAAAAGAACTCCGTGAACAAAGCACCAAGAACATTCCTCTCGCCCCAGTGAAATTCATCAACCCAGTTTTACCCTTTTCAACGTCGGACAACCCTGTCGTTATCACCACAACGTCGGATTCCTCTGAGCTCGCTCCTTCTTCCGAGCCTTTCATCATGGTGCCGCCGGCCTCCCCTATCATTTCGTCTGCCCTTCAAAATCGGCTTCGTTTTCCTCATTCTCAAGCTCTGGTTCTCTTGCACTGGCTAGCCACTAACATTGTCTGCACTACCTTCCTGCAAGCATTGATCGTTCATAGCCGTTTCCCTTCCGACAACCACTTCCACCATTTCGCCTTTGGTTGCACTTCCGGCATGTGAACTTTCGTCACTAACTGTGCTTTCAGAATCCACCCCATCGCGCCTTTGGCTTCATCAACAACTCCCACACTTTCCGTGGGGTGGCCGCTGGCCTCCATCAGGACCTTTGAAAGTGTCGTCTCCTGCAACCACTATCGCCTGTTTGGTCCCTTCAACCTTTGGTCTAGATGATCCTGTTGACTCGGCAGACTCCGAATGTGAACTATTTGAGTTTGCTGATCCAGATACTTTGCTCAATCAAATTCTCAAGGACCTACACCTACCCCCATCGTGTGTTCGTCAACTCGAAACAAACCTCCGACCCGTCAACTCAGCTTTTCACAGACTCTCCAACAACCTTCAAAAAGCCATCAACAATGAAAAAGTGACAGCCATGGAAAACAACAAGCGACAGAAAAAGATTTCCAACCTTAAAATTCGCATTGAACTCTCGTACTCCAAACTGAAGTTGATCTTGACCTTGCAAGTCATGAGACTTAGGTTCACTCATCGCCTACTATCTGCATCGTGCAAACCCTCCTGCTCCTGCTCACCTCGATGCCGCAAATACAAGCTAGACCCAAGAATTGTACCAAGAGACTCTAGATGTCAAAAGCCTCGTTCTCGACCAGTGAAAGCTCCTGCAAAACCCTCACGTGCCGCCTGCCGCTATATCCGATCCCTCTCCACACCTCCAAGTCGGATTATCAGACCATGGACAGTCCAGGCCCCCTTCACACAGATGAGAACACAACACAACTTTTGGATTCTGTCAAGAGGGGGGGGGGGGGAGTCATACATTTTTCAGACCCGTAAAGGGGATATCACAAAATAACACTCACCATACTGAAGGAAAAAGTCATTTTTGGACCTCAAAAATTTCATTTTCAGCAATCAACATTTCTTAAAACTACTAATACTCACGGTTTGTTTAAGCAGACCCAAAAGTTAAAGGTTTTCTTCTCGAAATTTCAGAATATTCAACAACCTTTACTGGTTGTCTTCTTCAGGTAGTTAACACACTAGCATTCACATTCACACTCACGTGAAACCCAATGAAATTCACTGAGAAATTCAAAAATCCCTCCTCACCACATCACATTAGGCCTTTAGTCACCATTCTAGGCTGGTTTTGGTGCTGTTCATAGCCAGTGCTTCTTCATATGTTTCTTCCTCCGTGATTGGTGATGTAGGGAGGAATTTCTTCCAGCTTGCTTCCAGTCTAGTACTAAATTTCCTTTTTAAAACGTCGACCTTAAATCTCTATTTTATGTTCCCCATTTTATTCCATAGTCTTCCAATATAAATTTCCAGTCCCGGTTTCAGTGGCTCAACACCCTTCTGGGTTCTGCCCACTTCAAGGTGGCGAATGTAAATTTAATTATTATTTTTATTATTTTTATTATTATTATTATTATAGACGCCAGGTGGCGTATTCGTTTTGTCGCAGAATTTTGTGCTCCGACATTCATGTGATTTTAAGACGATTTAACTACAAAAACCGCGGATGGATGCCCAGCAAAGGAAAACGATGTAATGGTGAGTGTGCAGAAAGAAACAGAATTCATTTTGGTTGAGTACACGCTGTTCTATCCAATCCTAAAGTTTTGAATCGACGAACATTTTAAACGCGGGAAAGGAGGAATTTGTTGTGACGTCATGCATGAACGGGAGCACTCTCATATGACGATGGACGCGACCGTAAGCAGTGTGTTCGGAAAGTTAAGAATTCAAACTGTATTTGAAAACGTGCACGACAGCATTGCGTTCGGATAGTAGAGAATTTTGACGATGTCACGATGTCAGGATTGCGAGAACGTAATCAAAACTACGGAAGGAGACTATTTGTTGTGCAGAATGCAAAGGCAAATATCACTACAACTGCTCCGGTCTTGCTCTTTCAACAATCAAGGCAATGGGAAAAAAGAAAAAAAACTGGAAATGCAAAAGATGTAGAGGTGGGAGAAGTAATTCTCAAACAATTGAAGATGATGGAAATCAAACTAACGAAGACGATGAAGATGACGAAAATACAGAGAATACAGAAGATGAGACGAAAATAGAAGAAAGAGATGACGCAATAGCACGAATTGAAAGAAA
>JAHWFP010052169.1:66066-83988 GCA_023313725.1 Lithobius niger | reverse complement strand
TTGTACCATTGTTTAGATTACACTTCATATGTACTAATCTCTAATTTACTATATAAACAAATAGCCTATAAATGATTTGTGGAAATATTGCTTGCACATACAAGTCCTTCTGGATTTCGTGCCTGTACAGGTTACTACACAGTTTTCAACTGTTTCTGTACTTGTACTGAATAAAGCTATTATTATTATTATTATTATTATTATTATTATTATTATTATTATTAAATTGAGGTGTCACCTTGTTACTAATCATTTTATATGTTGGTTCTTAGTTTATACCCCTAGATTGATCTTTAGATTTCTTGCAATGCATGGCCACAGCATTCCTTTTGTCCACTCCTGTGTTTTGTTTTCAGGTTCGCCAGTGGTGGAATTTGGCTTTTCCTTTTTTCCTTGTCTAATAATCTTCCCTCCTAGCTGGTTCCTGATGTTTTTAAAGGCGGAAAAAAATGGGCAATTCCTTGTTTGGCCACGGCTTTTTTAAATCTTTTTCTTCCCCGCGGGAAGTACGTGACAACTTCAACTGGGTTCTCCTTTGGCTTCATCTGGCACAAGGGGTCTTTCCTGGCTTTAGCTTTCGTAATAGCTTCATTCACAGCTCTAGCAGGGTGCTCAAGAGCTAAATACTTTTCTTTCACCCTTTCAAATTACTGCCTTCCGTTACTCAGCCAGCTCCGAATCCTCCCCATCTCTCCTTTCCTGAATGCGAACAACTGGGCTTTGGAGTGCCTCGATTAAAACTCAATACCCCAGTCCGGTGAGTCAGTTTCGTGTGCAGTTCACATTTGCCTTTCTCCCTTCTGCTCACCACTGTGACTTTCTCTTCTTTTTCTAATGTAAAACCAAGATCCAATGTCCACGAATTCAATTTCTTCTCCATAATTTCTTCCATATCCTCTTCATTCCTGGCAGTAAAGGTGTCGTCCACAAATCTAATCCAGATCTTGAGGGATGGATGCTAGTGAACAACTTCTTCGTCAAGGCTCGTAGGACAGTCTCGGCAATCCTAGGTGATGAAGGATACTCCCATTGGGGTACCGGCTACTTGCCAGTACATGACCCTTCGGAAGTGGATGTAGATATTCGGTAGCAGCGCTTTTATAAGACACTATTTAAGCTGGACTTCCTTCGCCTTGATCTTTTGTTTCCGAGCTACCTCATCAACTTTTGCATGATGAGGTGATGTGAGAAGCTCTGGAACAAGGCCACAATGTCGAATGATCTAAGGATATCCGTTCTTCAAGCCTCACCCCTTTCAGGTTCCAGAGAAAATTAGTCATGTCCCGCAGCCCATGTTGATCCCAGATGTAAATGCAAGGTACCTGTTGATGGGTTGAGCTGGGCCTGGCCCATTGCTGATCTAATCAGCAGGTCTTGATTTTACATTGGAAAAAAGAAGCGAATGGCACACCCCCCCCCCCCCCCCTTTCTTGAGTTAGGTGAAAAGGCAAGCTTTTCTGAAACCGACTCACACGGACTGGGGTATTGAGTTTTCATCGCATCAACCCAAAGTCTAGTTGTTGGCAAGCATGAATGGAGAGGTGGAGTGGATTCAGAGCCGACTGAGAAAAGTGACGGAAGGCAGTAAGTGGTTTAAAAGAACAAAAAAAAAAGTAATTAGCCCTTGAGTGCCCTGTTGGAGCTATGAATGATGCTCTTAAGGCAGCCAAAGGCTGGAAAGAAACCTTGCGCCAAATGAATTCGAAAACCCACCTAAAGAGAAGTCGGCTGACGTTGTCATATAATTTCCGAAATAAATAGACATAAATCGCTGGAAATAATACTAAGGAAAATTGGAAATTAAGCCAACAGCGAAAATCATACACAAGAAATAACGTAGTTCAGTAAGCCACCTTTATGCACTTACGTTTCGTCGGAGTGGCATGACCCGGATTCGAACCAGCTACCCACTTCGCCCCCAGATCACATGCATACCGCCTTAGTCGCTATGGCCACATCGTCAACTGGCATAAAGATAACTCACTGAACCCGTTATTAAGGTCACAACCGTGACCAGGGCTCCATTCGACCGAAATTCACTCGGCCATAGATATGGATAGGGAAGACAAATCATACACTCGTACGTGATCTGGGGGCGAACTGGGTAGCTGGTTCGAATCCGGGTCATGCCACTCCGACGAAACGTAAGTGCATAAAGGTGGCTTACTGAACTACGTTATTTCTTGTGTATGATTTTCGCTGTTGGCTTAATTTTCAATTTTCCTTAATATAATTTCCGAGGGGGGGGGGGCGAGACAAAAGATTTAAAAAAGCCCTGGCTACAGTAGGGGTTATGTGTTTTGTTTTACATTAATAAACTGCTATGAAGGAAAATTATTATTGTGGGAAGTGAAATCGCATGACCGCATACTTGTAACCTTGCACAATGTTATGCCAGGCAAGGTACTGAATGTATTGCTAATACCTGAGGCTATGGCACATGCAATTGTTAAAAATAAGCGTGGTATTGTGTAATTGGTACTCCTTGTTGGAAGGCGTTTGAGACAGTTAAGGTTTCTTTAGCAATTTGTGACGTAACCGTTCTGGAGTACAAAATAGGATCAGTAGCAATAAGGTCGCAAAATAAGAACGATAAATTGTTCGTTTTACCTTTGGTGTTACGTGATGTCGTGTATGTACCCACTGCTCAATACAATTATATAACCGGGGGGGGGAAATCGTCATGGGGGATGTGTTTTCCATAATAGGTCGGATAAAATATTTATTCGCAAAGTGCGACAGTCTTGTTGAGTGTTTGTCTTTAGAGAATATGGTAGGGCGTATTAGTCGTTTGGTGAGTTGGTTGACCAAACCTCTGCATGTTTAGGGTTGAAAGTTTGGCTATGGTCACATGTGATATCAATAGGATGCACCATCGTTATGGGCATGCATCGTGTGATAGGATTCAAAAAAATGTTTAAATCTGGGAATATTGTGAGTCCCAAACTTATGGGGAAACCAACGGAATTCTGCGATGCGTGTGCGCTGACAAAAACTAAAAATATACCCCACCCCGGTCAACGTTCGCCAAAGCCTTCAGACCACCTGACCCCAATAAGTTTACCGGTATGCGATAGGAGCGTTATTTCCTTACAATCCTTGATGTCTTCGCCAAGAGATAGTTTGTTTTCCCTATAATGTTCAAGCATCAAGTGTTTGAAGTTTTTCAGTCGTTAGTCCTTGAGCAGGAAAATAAAACCGGACAACGAGTACAATGTATAGCCAGTGATAACGGCGGAGAATGTTGTAGTCTTCGTTTCAGTGTTTCTGCGCTGACAGGGGTATCACTCATATAAAGAACATGTCCTTATCTCCTCAGACCAACCCTTCGGTTGAACGTTAGCACGGGGTACTTAAAACTATAGCACATTCTTTTCTTAAGGATGCTAAACTCCCCTTAGTTATCTAGCACAATGCTGAACTTGCATCTGCTGACGCCAGGAATAGTTTAAATACAAGATCAATTGATAATGGTATCACGCCTGTACAGAAATGGTCCGGCCATTTCCCGTAATTGTAAAACAAAAGATTCGAGTGTTTAGCATATTTGCACATCGCTAAAACCCCTAGGGGTACTTATGCCACTACCGTACCTTGCATTCATTGAGGGTACGATCATAAGCAATGAGCTTATAAGTTAAATAACAGGGTGCCCCAAAAATATTTATTCGGAACCAATGTTGTCTCTTTGTAATGTGTGGCGCAGTGGCAACCCGGACAACTGCACTGTTACTGAGGTTGGCGATAATGACTTCGTTATCGACACACCATCAGCCTTAACCCCCGCCCATGTTGATTTTTATAAACATAAAAATGTGGCGGACCGGGGTAACCATTTGAACTGGCTGATGGATGATATAAACGCCGGTTCGGGTCTTTCAGCTGTTGTTATGCCTTTCTGTAATAGTAGTGATGATGAGATGGAGAATGACGATATTGCGTTGCCTGTGATACAAGCCCCAGGCACTAATGTTGTAAATGCTTTACCCATGCGGCCGATTCGTGCCTACGACGTTTGCGTGGTTTATATACCATCTGAGGAGTTACATTTCACTAATTCTCAAGGTAATGAGCCTTACAATAACTTGTAAAATGGTTTGTATTTTAACCACTAGAATATAGGGTGACACTTTGTTCTCAACCAACTAGTTGTGTTTAATGGCAATAGCATTAACATTTTCCCTATCATTTATTCTAAAGTATCTTGTTTATTCTTGTAAAAAGTTGAAAGGTAAGATCTAAACCACGCTCTACTGCTGTAATGAGTAGTTTAGATCTTCCTTGGGTTTTTTTTTTTTCGTTTTAATTTTGCCAATAGCTGTTTAATCGTTTGGTTTTTTTTTTAATTGATGTTGCATTTTTTATGAATTTTTTGTGCGTGCATTTTTGATAATGAACTTGTGCTCAGTTGCCTGTTTACGAATTTTGTAAATAATTAAAGGTACTTTTCAAGTGTGCACGTCCGTACATGTTCATACTTTCTTACAATGAAGTGTGACAATTGCACTTGGCGGGCGGATCACTAGTGTGGCCCTTGATCTCGAAAAGGAGGTGGACAGTTTGCTAGTGTGTTTATTTAGTAAATTCATTAAACCACTGCACAGTGCTTGGTGCTTGTGAATAGACATGTTTTATTGTAGCCACCGCAAACACCGATTTAAAAGTAACTGCTGCACGTACATATCAGAGATAAGAAGGGTTTTCGTGTATCTCCCTCTTCTCCACCCCCCAAAAAACATGCTTGGATGACTAGAGCATGTTTCATTCCTAATACACGAAAGTAAAGGGGTAAAAAGCTGCATACTTCACACCAAGGTTACTTCAGACCATTTCTACTTGCCATTAATAAATTTTAAAAAAAATTCTAGTTAGTTAATAAATAAAAGATGATTAAACTTTTTTTTTAATGTATGTTCCTGTTGCTTTCATTGTTTTATTTATTGAGTTCATTAACAGTTTGTTACGTAACAAACATATACCCCTACCCCTCATAACAATTCGTAACTCCACATAGACCTTCCCCCACCCCCTCAAGTGTTACGTAACTTATGAACGCTTCCATTAGGGATGTCCCAAAGAGTAAAGAATGGAAGTTCATAATTTTCTCTATTCCCATTTAAATAATGTTCGTCCTCAATGTGCATATCACAACGCTGCGTATTGAAATGGTGTACAAAGCATGGTAACAATTTTAATATCTTCAGTTTTACAAATTGTTCATACCATGCTGACAATACTTTCATTTAAAAAAAATCTTCTGACGCTTCTATTTCAGTTTAGGTAGAACTTAATATCCATCATCATCATTGCAAAACTGAAAAAAAAGAACAAACATATAATGAAATCTGTCCATGCACATAGGAAAACTAAACTGTGATAAAATTTAGTTTTATTACCAACACAGACAAGTTTTATTACCAACACGAAATAGATTAGTGTCCTATTGTTTCTGCTGTATACCAAATCATATCAAAAACGAAAACTGGTAAAAGGGGCCGCCAAGTTCCGAATGGTTCGGCCTTTCAAAGGAGTGATATCAACACAACAAAACATTCGCCAACTTAATCGCACGGAATACTTCGGACGTTAAATGAACTTGAACATTGCTACTTTCGGCAGCAATGTTCAAGTTTTCATTTAACGTCCAAAGTGTTTGTTATTCGGTGCGATTAAGTTGGCGAATGTTTTGGTGTCTTGATATCACTCCTTTGAAGGGCCGTACCATTCAGAACTTGGCGACCCCTTTTACCAGTTTTGGTTTTTGATATGATATCAGTCCTTTTTTTTTAAATTGTGTATTAGACTCAACTCCACTACCGTGCAGATGTGTAATAAAGTGGCACGTCAACAAGAACTTGGTTTTCCACAATTTGATACTACCTTTTGCCTATAGGCCGAACCATTATCAACTTGGTCACCTCTTTATAGGTTTTTGGTTTGGTTTTAATTTTGTTGTAATTTGTTTTATTTCGTTACTTTTGGTGTGTTGATATTACTCCTTCATAGGGCCGAACCACTCTTAACTTGATGGCCTCTTCACCAGTTTTTGGCTTTGTTTATTTTGCTTTGTTTTTAGAGTTGGTTTATTTTTCGTGAATACAATTTCTTTGGCAACGTTGTTTAGCTTTATCGTGCTACACTAGTGTGTGTTTAGGCACGCATGTCAGTATACACGTTGTCATTGTCCAAACTTTGGCTATCCAATGAGAGATGATGCCGACAATACTAACAATGGTTATAACAATATTTTCGTACTTACGCACCATTCCACGCCATCCTCGTTACACCCCTAGGCCCAAAACCATAAAAGGTACGCAGTTCGTATCATACTGCAGCCATTCGTCCAGTTTCATAGCTGGAAGCCTTCCCAATTAGTAGGGTAAGAACGCGATTGGGTTGTACATCCAGCCCACCCACAACCGGAAATGACATCATTACCCCACTTCCGGTCACGTGACGACAGTGGGGTAATGACGTCACTTCCGGTCACGTGATGAAAAGTGGGGCTTCCGGTTTTCGTCCATCTGGAGGAGGGCGGGACAGTAGTTTTTGCTACTTTTTTTTCGTTTTCATTGATCTGGAGGATGGTGGAAAAGTGTCTTTTGCTACTTTTTTTCGTCAATCTGGAGGAGGGTTAGAAGTGATGTCATTACCCCCACTTTTTCATTTTCATCGATCTGGAGGATGGTGAAAAAGTGTCTTTTGCTACCTTTTTTGTAAATCAGGAGGGGGTGGGAAAAGACGTCATTACCCCCACTTCCGGTCACATAATCAAAGTGGGGTAGTGACGTCACTTCCGGTTACGTGATGAAAAGCGGGGTAATGACGTCACTTCTGGTTTTCGTCGATCTGGAGGATGGTGGGAAAGTGCCTTTTACTACCTTTTTTCGTTTTCATCTATCTGGAGGATGGTGGAAAAATGTCTTTTGCTACTTTTTTTTCTCGTCAATCTGGAGGAGGGTGGAAAGTGACGTCATTACCCCCAGTTTTTCGTTTTTATCGATCTGAAGGATGATGGAAAAGTGCCTTTTGCTACTTTTTTACATCCTTTTGCTACCTCCGTGATTTCATTACCTCACTTATGACGTCACAGTGAGCCAAATGACGTCACTTCCGGTCACATGATCAAAGTGGGGATAATGACATCATTTCCGGTTTTCATCGATCTGGAGGATGGCCGGAAAGCGCTTTTTACTACCTTTTTTTCGTTTTCATCGATCTGGCGGATGGTGGGAAAGCGCCTTTTGCTACCTTTTTTTTCATTTTCTTCGATCTGGAGAATGGTGAGAAAGTGCCTTTTGCTACTTTTTTGCATCCTTTTGCTACCGCCGTGATAACTCACTTATGACGTCACAGTGAGCCTACTGACGTCACTTCCGGTCACGTGATGAACCGGGGTAATGATATCACTTCCGGTTTTCGTCAATATGGAGGATGGTGGGAAAGTGCTTTTTGCTACCTCTTGTGACGTCACTTCTGGTGAGTAACTTCACGCTAATGTCATATGAGCAACTTCACGCTAATGCCATATGAGCAACTTCACGATAATACTATATGAGCTACTTCACGCTAATGTCATATGCGAAACTTCACGCTAATGCCATATGAGCAACTTCACGATAATACTATATGAGCTACTTCACGCAAATGCCATATGAGCAACTTCACGATAATACTATATGAGCTACTTCACACTAATGCCATATGAGCAACTTTCCACTAATGTTATATGAACAACTTCACAAGGGTTTGCAAATTTTTCTAAGTTTTTTCCTATGTTTCGCGAGCTTTTACATTGTGAGAATGACGAATTAGCAACACTGACGTTATTTAAGATTTTTAAAAATAATTTTATTGATAGGCCACAATAACTACATCGTGTTACTAGACAAAACTCTAAGCTGGATAGGTTTTGTTGTATTGTCCTTTTTTCATTTACGGTTATAATTTCCATCTTCTTCAAACCCCCTAGAATTTGCATTATTTCCTCTTCATCATCAACTCTTCCCTTCAACAATATTCCAACCACGACTCTCAACCTATTCACCAACGCGTTTGGGTTGTTGTAATCCACTTCAACAGACTCTGATTCGTTTGGCCCTGATTCTTTCAACCCTAAATTATCCGGCTCCAATTCGTCTGATCCTGATTCGTTCATCCCCAATTTGTTCGTCTCCGGTTCATTCGTCTCCGATTCATTTGTCTCTGATTCGTCCGACCCCGATTCTTCAGACTCCGATTCATCCGACCCCATATCGTCCTACCCCGATACTTCAGACTCCGATTTATCCAACTCCGTATCGTATGACCCTGAGTCTTCACACTCTGATTCATCTGACCCCGATTCGTTCGACTCCGGTTCGTCATAATCTTCTTCCTCTTCCATTTCTTCTAGCCAACCACTTTTCTCCTTCTTTATTTCTTCCTGAATTGGTTTGATAACACGCACGTATTTGTGACACGCTTCGATTTGGGCTTTCCAAAGTAGGGGTCGTAGTTTCGATATAAGGCATTACTGTCTTTCAGAATCGAGCCGTATGAGGCCAAGAGTTCGGGGTCGTGCGTTTCGTACTGCATTCTTTTTGAGTCAGTAAACTTCACTGCTGATTTTTTCCTCGGTACTTCTTTCCTTCCAACACTATGTCGTTCTCCCGTACTTTGATAGTTTCGTTACCATTCATGAGGTCTCCCGTGTCCATATTGTACCTTAATCCAAACACATAATCGTTTTCTTTTGGCATTTTTAAAAATCTATGCAAATAATATCACGAAGTCTCCCCAATATGTGGCCCTTCAAAAGAGCCTTTAAAGAGTGAAACGATGCTGGAGGAACTCGTCTCACACCCGATGGAAGGGAACGGATCCGTTTTAATGCATTTGGGAAGTTATCCTGGTGTTTCCGTTTCTTATGGTTGACTTCCACATCATCTTCAACGTCGTCTTTCTCCTTCACGAGGCTGATACTTCCTAACGGACCAATAATGGATCGCTTATTTTTTTCCCCCGTACGGGCACTCTAAATTCTTTTACCAGTTTCTTAATCAGATGTGATTGTTTATCTTCCATTTTCTCCTTTTTTTTATAAACGATAATGAGGATCTAAACTTTCACTCGAGTGGTTGTTTCCATCACGATCTACAACCGTTTTCTTACCTCATCTAAGGTGTTGATCGAGTATAAACCACAACGGAAACACTCAAAATATGAATGTTATACACCGTTTAATCACACGTTGGTGTTTTGGCCACGATTTACACCCGTTAATACTCTGTTTCATGAGACTAAAGAACCTATTGGGAACCTTCAAAATACTAATGATGAACATAATTATTATACACGTTTTAAACTTGTTCCCACCACGATCTAAATTCGTTTAGTGTATGTAGCAAATCCCCACACACGAATTAGCTGATATGACATTAACGTGAAGTTGTTCATTTGACATTAGCGTGTAGTTGCTCATATGACATAAACGTGAAGTTGCTCCTATGGCATTAACATGAAGTTGCTCATATGGCATTAACATGAAGTTGCTCATATGACATTAACGTGAAGTTGCTCCTATGGCATTACCGTGAAGTTGCTCATATGGTAGTATCACGAAATTGCTCATATGGTATTAACGTGAAGTTGATCGTATGCTATTAACGTGAAGTTTCTCATATAGTATTAGCGTGAAGTTACTCATATGGCATTAACATAAAGTTGGTCATATGGCATTAGCGTGAAGTTGCTCATATGTCATTAGCGTGAAGTTGTTCGTAAGACATTAGCGTGAAGTTTTTGATATTGTATTAACGTGAAGTTGCTCATGTAGCATCAGCGTGAAGTTGCTCAAATGGCATTAGCGCGAAGTTGCTGATATAGTATTAAAATGAAGTTACTCATATGGCATCAGCGTGAAGTTGCTCATATGGCATTATCGTGAAGTTGCTCATATGGCATCAGCGTGGAGTTGCTCATATGGCATTAGTGTGAAGTTACCCACCAGAAGTGATGTCATAGGAGGTATGAAAAAGCACCTTCCCACCATCCTTCATCCGGAAGTGATATCGTTACCCCAACTTTCATCACGTGACCGGAAGTAACATTGGGATAATGATGCCACAGAGTTAGCAAAAGGGCGCAAAAAGGTAGCAAAAATCATTTCCCTACCTTCCTCCAGATTGACAAAAACTAAAAAGCAAAAAAATGTGAAAGCTCATTTAGCAGGCACCACGATCACTGGCAGTGACGTCACAGCCAGTGACGTCATGGGGAAGTGACGTCAGAGCAAGTGACGTCATTGGGAGGGGTAGTAAATGCCACCTCCTCCAGATTGACGAAAACGGACAAAAAAAAAGCAAAAGGCACTTCCCACCATCCTTCAGAATGATGAAAACTAAACAGTGTGGTGACCTGTGACGTCATTACCCTCACTTATGATATCACAGTTGGGCTCGCAGCGATATCAAGCAAAAAGGTAGCAAAAAGCACTTTCCTACCATCCTCCAGATCGGCAAAAACTAAAAATGTCATAGTCACGTGACATGTGACTGCATTACCCCCGCCATAAGTGGGGGTGACGGAGGTAGCAAAAGATGCAAAATAGTAGCAAAAGGCACTTTTCCACCATCCTCCAGATCGATGAAAACGAAAAAGTGGGGGTCCTCCAGATCAACGAAAAAAAAAATAAAGTAGCAAAATGGCACTTTTCCACCATCCTCCAGATGGACGAAAAAACAAGAAGCCCCACTTTTCATCACGTAACCGGAAGTGACGTCATTGCCCCACTGTCGTCACGTGACCGTAAGTGGGGGTAATGACGTCACTTCCGGTTGTGTGTGGGGGGGGGGGGCTGGATGTACAACCCAATCGCGTTCTTACCCTACTCCCGTTATCTCGGTATCGATGAATAATCACCCTATGGAATTTAACATGGGGATGAGCGGACTAGAATTAGCTAACTAGTTACACATTTTTAACGTTATTGAGGGTCAGATTTTGCATTGAAAGCAGCTTAGCATTCCTACACGCGTTAATTTTTGTCAGGTGGGTAATTGCTCTTGATTTCAATACAATATAAGCTTTTGTACCGCATTAATATTTTCCCCCAAGAACCTGAAATGTGCCCAACTACGCTTCAAGATACAAGACACTGACGCTATGGCGCCGCGCTACAATGGTTTACAACCTCGACAATTGAATTGATGTGATGTTTGCTGTGATGATTGTTGCATAATTTGGCGCGACACACTAGCGTGTGTCTAGATACGGTGAATTTATTTTTGTAACTAAACACTATTTCGTAACACGTTTAAAATAAGCTTTACGTTAATTTTTTATAGCATAGCCAAATATTAAAGGCAAATATAAAACCCTACTAATTATACAAGGTATGCAAGTTATTAATACAGGTAAATACGTTACGCAACCACTAAGAAAGTTGAGCAAATCAAAAATAAAACGATGGGCTACTCTTATTGTGTTTGGGTTCTTTATAGTATAGTAGGTGGTCCTGTTTTAAATTGGATCAAAGCATTCATCACTGATAGGGCACAGCAGGTCAGGGGCCAGTACTTGCTGATTATCTTATTTTTAAATCATTGCCAGTGCAATACTGATAAGCCAATCAAGAAAAACTTGCTGATAACTCATACTCACCCTACTACACTCAAGCTACACCAGACATAATAACATTTGTCACTATGGTATGAAGATATGTACATCTTTGATTTGGCGAGAAACTAGCAGTTGCCTGTTGCGTATGCCAAATATAAACGTTTTCATTTTGGAAATAAAAGTCCACTTTTATTTACACCGTAAATACTGAAATATTACTTAGGACAAACATTGGAAAATATTTAGGAGTTTAGCTTGTATCAGACTTAAAGTGTTCAGTCCACCACAGTCATGTGGTGTTGGCTGCAAATTACTCATGATCAAACGTCGTTTCAACCCGGGAAACATCAGTACCGAGTGAGGGGCATTCAAGGTGTATGTTCGTCCTCTTTTGGAATACGCAAGCTCCGTTTGGTCTCCATATCTTCTTAGGAGTACTGACCCCCACGATTAAATTTCAGAGACGTTTTGCTAACTTGTTGCCAGGCATGCGAGATTTGTAATAGTGTGTGCAGTTTAAATGACCGGAACTCGACTCCTTAGAATGCCATAGATTGAACCCAGATCTTACATTAAGATGTAGTTTTGGAATTTAGGGACTTTGATGCCCCAGCCTAAACCATAGTGCCAAAATGCGAGGAGGGCAATTTCCCTAGTTAATTCCGATTGAAAACTTCTAAAATATTGTACACGCCACATTCGAAATGTTCACGTGGCATTGCAGGGACTTTCTCTTCCCAAAAATGCTGGGGTGGTTAAGGTAAGGCTCGAACCTAGAAGCTCTGGCTAGATAATAATAATAATAATAGACGGTGTCGACCAATAAGCTAATAGCTTGTTATTAAGCCCAAGCGGCAGATGTTAAGTGGAAGGTTTTACCACCATCAGGAACAGTTGTTTTTCGCCGCATGAGGGAGGAAACCGGAGTACCCGGAGGAAACCCTCCTGCAAC
Source organism: Lithobius niger (assembly GCA_023313725.1). Lineage (NCBI taxonomy): Eukaryota > Metazoa > Arthropoda > Chilopoda > Lithobiomorpha > Lithobiidae > Lithobius > Lithobius niger. Next base: position 71,435 of record JAHWFP010052169.1, on the reverse strand, counting down.
GGCCGGGAAACAACCGGAGAAAAACCCGTACATATACACTTCCCTTCCCAGGATCGAACCCGGGTCTGTAGGAAGCCAGAGATGTACAGCTGGGACCAGGACGCCTATCGAATCTGACGCCCCAGTGCTCGCAGCTACCCGTGCACCCATGATAGTGCACCCATGCACCCGTGCACCCATGATAGATAGTCATGGTAACCATCAGGTCCCTTGATATTTCAGGTCCCCTGAAATTAGTCCTGTTACCTGAACAAATGCCATACGTATTAAGGATCACAGTAACAAACTGGTTTTAAAAAAAAGTTTACTCAACTTGGGTTATTTAGCAGTGGGGAAAAAGCAACAATTCTTCACTCGTGCCGTTATCGTCGTGCTACACATCCACGTCTTCGTGTTCATTGTTGTCAGCCAACTATATGGTTAATGGTTGTATTATTGAACAGTAAAATCAAAATGATCTGTCTAGGGTAGCTAGGGCCGTTCGTCAGTGGTGGATGTTGTGCTATATTAGTGGGATTTCAAGGACTATCCGAAAGTGGCTGTGTTGCGGTGGTGGGAGGATACGTGGTTTGAGGACGCTAGAGGCAGGCACTGTTGAGGACGCTAGAGGCAGGCACTGTTCAATCTGCGTCCGTGGGTGTCAGTCCCGAAAGAACTGGACAGGCTCATGAAATCTGAGTCAGCTTTGCCTTCTAAATTGTGGGTTGGACAAGCTAAATCTTAATGGCTTTGAGTTGAAGATGGACTACCGGGTAAACCCACAATGCATGTGTGACTTAGAGGCGGAAACAGTGGAGCATTTTCTTATGGACTGCGTGTTGTACAGCCAGCAGCGACTTTCAATTTTCCGTGCTTCGAAGCATTCCTAGAAGTTCTTGCTGTCTCACCACATGTGGGGAAGTCTAACCAGGGACGTAGAGGTTTAGGTTAGGGGGACCAGAAACTAGCTGCGGTTGCAGAGCCAGCTCTCGGTACAAGGGCAAGCCGCCTGCGATGCGATTGACGTCATCCATCGTGGTTATCAGCCTCTATCTTTGTTCTCCCTGGGGCTTCCTCTACCTTCCCACCTGCTGGAATGAGTATCGCGCCTAATACAGTAGAAGCATCGCGAAGTTGCAGTCAAGTTTAAATTTATACAGACGATTACGAGATTCAGCACAGGGACCCAGAGTTTTATTACAGCTTTTTTTAATGTATTCTAGTGTTCGAATCACGTGGCATGCAGTTGTTAGTTAATAAATCGATTGAACGTTGTTCGTTACTTGCCTGCTTAAAACGAAGCGAGGATTTCAATATGGCCGGCGTGTGCAACCGTCCTTGCGCCGCCTTGCGCATGCTTTAATGTTTTTTGCCGCTAGGCATGTTGGGATACAACACGGCACTGACCTAGAAAGGGCTGTAAGGAATGCGATAGCTTGTAGTTGCTGGTCCCCCTAACCCAAACCTGTACGTCCCTGGTCTAACAGTGACTTTTATGTTGTCAGGCGAGCAAAATTTCTCGATCGAACAAGTTTCAGCCTTTTCTGTCACATTGTTATTTATCCTCATATTTCTGAAAACATCCACAAGACCTTAGCTGTAAAAACACAAGTGTCTAGTGGTCGCCATGTTGATATATTATATCAAGTGTGTATGGGTTGATTATATGGATAGGTTTTATCGTTTACCTAGGCGGGTGACACACTAGAGTGTGTCTTGATCAGCTCTGTCTTTCATTAGAAGTTTCACACCTTATTTATGTATTCCTCGACAAATGTAATTTCAGTCTTTTTAAGTTGGACGACTATTTAAAGAAACGCGGTCTACTCCCCAACCTACCAAAAAAGAAATCAGGAAAAATTCCAGCGACTTGAAAAAATGTACTGCCTGCAGTTCCTTCCTATTCCGAAAAAAAAAACATTATCATTGCAAGGACAATGTAGACGTCGATCAAACCTAAATACTTCTCGCTGTTCACAAAGATACAAGGGTTCATGTTTCACTAGATTTATATCTGTAACAACGAAGGTCTTGTGTTTTACTAGCTTCATATCTTTCCAAATTTAACATACATTTGTTTTTACTTACTCGTGATGCGCTTTCGTTCAAACATTCAGCGATTTTTTTCACATCGTCACCCTGGAATAAAAATTATGCTTCATTGTACAATGTGTTTAATTTTATGGATCCTAACGAACTCAACTAAATTACGAATAAGTAAATGCCAAGACCTAATAGAGTTCTATTAGGAATGACGAGTTTGGCAAAGAATTAAGGCTCTATACGATGGTATGACAAATTAGTTCCACACTCGGTGAATTCCTTTATTATAAAATGCATCCACCTTAGGTACAAGGAATTTTGAAAAGGCTTTGTTTTCCTTATGATAATAGTTAAGTCGTTAAGGCCTTTAGTTAAAGCTATAAGATGGCTAATGCGGGATGTAAAAAGATCAAAGTGTTATTCCAGTGCGTTGGCTGCAAATAAAAGAGGCGGGCAAAGCTATTGATGCTAGATATAATTGAATAAGTTAGTTCTTCACTATTTTTCCTTCAATATTCCTATAGTAAAAGTAGATTCCACGTAAACATTAGGTCAGGTTCTTGGGGAAGGACAATAAAGGACATTGCCAGTGAGGACCCTATGGCACACGCAAATTGGTAAGCAAACAAGTCACTGGCCCACGTGCTAGCTACTATATATTTCCGTACCCGGCGAGATCAGAATAAGGTTTTTTAGCTTATGAAATGCGATGCTGCAATAGACAATAGACGATAATACCTGAATAGGACAATCAGTGCCGCAGTTAGGAGAGGTGCAAGGGGTGGGCTCAGGTAGCCGGAGGCCCAAACTTTACGAGTCTTGGCCCCAAAAGGGACAAAATTCACTATTGTTTGGTCTGGGTTGGAAGCCTTTATGTCCCAAACAATGTACACGTGTTGAGGAGCGGGCTCAGCATATCGACTTTGCAAAAAACTAGCTTTGGAAAAAGCCAGTTGCGGCACTGAGGACAATATGGCACAAGTTACAAACGCCACGAGAAGCTTGACGGTCGTTGCGTTACAGCAAACATGTACTAATTTTTAAACTGTGAGCAGCATTTTGCATCAACGAAAGCAGCGAAGTGGCCAGTCGTAAGTGACAGTTCATTGTCCGCCATTTTCATATTCCAGATTGCAACACGCCGGGGCCTTTCTGCTATGCGACACGTAGACAGTTTTCTTCCGGCAGATCTTGGAACCGTGAACGGAACAAATGAGCCTTTCCACGTCAACCTTGCATATAAACAAACAAGCAGACGGAGACAGGTGGCAGAATTCCTACTAGACGCCCTGCCGCGTGCCCTCTCTAGGTGCTGCGCACGTCCCATAAACCATCCCTTACTGAGAAGGACCGAGAGAAGGACCGAGAGCACCCAACTTATTACAGTAGTCAAAGTTGCTTAGCAACCGCCCACTGTAAGATTTTATAAGTGGCGCCAGCCATCAACCTAGTAGCTGAGGGTATATATGTTTTTTTATTTTTTTTATTTTGGTAAAACAGTGTCGGAAAAAAACCTTATATCTTATTTATTTTGGTAATAATAAGATGTACCTGGGAACTGGACTAATCTAGAATTGCACCTTCATATCAGACATCATTTCCTGTCAATACAATAGTTTATGCGGGAACTGCACTACGAATTGACGAATTATGGGGGTAGACTGCACTACGAATTGACGTTGTTGGTGCCAGTAGCATTACCATTTTTGGAAAACCCTTTGGAGTTTCGACATCGAAGATTTTGTACGACGATTAATCATGTAGCCCTACTTTACGTGCTTTTTGTGGGTTTTCTGGTCCGTTTCCGGGCGAAAATAATTATTTTATTTGTTAATTTAGGTTCGGAATCGCTTTGGTGACTAACCCTTTCACTACTGTGTTATTCCTGGTTATTTTTTTTTTCCAAGTCTGATTGGTCGGTCGTGGGATTCGAACCGGTATTCTCTTAGTTCGGAGACGAGGCCGCTGGCCATTGGGCTGTTGCAGTTCGCTTTGCTTAGGGGGTCTATGGGACATTATGTCATTGCTCGAGGACACCAGTAATGGAAGGGTTAACTGGTTAAATAAAGTAAAATCATTGTTCATTGGACAAATTTTTTTAAATTCGGTTGCGGTCACTTGCGGCCTCTTGCCTGGCAAGACATTTTATCTTTTTGACGTATCCTGAAGGATGGATGGACACTAAATTCCTTACCGATGAAGAACTGCATGTTTTTTTTTTTTAATTTCTCAATAAATTTCTTGCTTCTACTGATTGAACGTTCGTGTTGTTCGCGTTACAAGTGACAACAGAACTCACTCACTGTGCCAACATCAAGCCAGAACGTCTTACGTTATTCGCTGAAATAGCTGCGGAGTATGGGCAAAGTCTCAGTAAAGGCCGTATTAGCAACCTTCCACAAAGCTGTGAGAAAAGGCGACACAAATTTTTGAGTGGCAGATTTCATAAGTGGCACAGCCGTTGACGGACATCTGAACATTTCGTGGGTGTCTGGAATTGTGATTTTTACATATGTAGTTTGTTTACAAATTCGCCATTGGTGTCAAGAGATGCCAGCATCTGTTAACCTCACCGACGCTTGATAGTCTTTTTTTGGCGAGTTCTGTCATGAACTTTATTTTAGAGGGCTTTGATCTTGGGCGATCCAGTAACCCCTACTGCAATTTCAACCTCCAAACTTTTGTCTTACACGTGTGACTGTCATTATCGAAGAGTGTTCTCCTGGTATGGACGAATAAGTAAAGGCAAGACTATACTTTGTTCCACATTATGTTTTCAGAAAACTGACTGTACGACGCCACGTTTTCTTCCACTACGAGTGCAAAAAATCCGAAAACATCCCATTCGTAAACTCTAACAGTAATTTTGTTGAGTCTACAAGTGTGAAATCCACATGTTTTTGCACTCTTAGTGCAAGGAAACGAGTCGTCATCTATTCAGTTTTCTGAAAACATAATGTGGAACAAACTATGGTATGAAATTTATATGGAAGCATCCTTGTTAAAGGTTCCTGAATGGCGTTGTAAATAAGAAATTAAAATATTCTTGTTTCTGAAATTTGCAGCACAATTTTAGTGTTAAAGAATCCTCTTACACATTAGTGGCATCAGTTAAGACACCATTGTTCAGACCTATCTAAGACTGCCTTCATTGCGCAGAACATGTGTCATACTATAGATTATGCATTATGGCCTAGTTTGGCCTAAAGAAACAATGAATCTTTAAAAAAGGAAGATGTGGGTAATGCTATCGATTGTTAAGAAGATTGGAGGGTACATTTCTGGAGAGTCAGGAGGGGACACCACTACCATCTTTTTTTTAAGTGGACACCAATAAATATGTTCAT
>JAHWFP010052169.1:0-55760 GCA_023313725.1 Lithobius niger | reverse complement strand
CCCCTTTTTTTACGGCACACTTGACGTTTTTGTTTGTAATCCGTGTACCTTTTTTACGGCTTTGGTGTCGCGCTATAAAGGTTTATGCATGCGGTCGATTGTTGCATGCACGAAGAATGGATCTGGAGTTTGCTGAGTGCCATTGTTCCTTAAATACAATGGTTAAAACAATGTAAAACAATCAAAATGATTGTTTAGGGTCCCGTAACTCCAGAATGGATCGACCAATTGAAAAAATGGTCCCTATAAGGTTAAAACCCATGGAAATTTCTGGCTCAGATCATGTTTCAGATTTTAGGTAGGTGCAGTAGTTTTTTCTGAAACCGTGTCAGCCAAGAAGAAGCAGAACAAGAACAAGAACCAGAACAACAACAAGAAGAAGTGAACAGTTTTCAAATTTACGTGTGGCTTCCTACGTTTACTCTTGCACGGAATTGCATAAATGTTAGTGTAAAGTTTGGGAAAGTTGCTATCTACTATCTGGCCAAGTTTGGTCGAAATGTATTGAATAGAAACGGAGAAATTAATAGTTTTAGTTTCGCTGGAGAGAGGAATTCAATCATATATATACACGGCTATCACCGTGTATGATAATGTCTGTGGCCTCACATTTTAATTAGTAAAGCCACACACACAGATGTATGTTAAACTTTAAAGGCAGTAAAACTTTGGTATCATTTGAATCATGAATGAAATGGTTGTAAAACTTAATGAAAGAATGATCAATATTTTTTGATAGCTCAAACGTTCAAAAGAAACTACGTCTTTTAGGCATAAAGAGGTCAGTTGAATTGCTTTTTATTTATTTATTGCTTTTTTTTTATTTCAAGTTAAACACGCAAGTGGTAGAGAGCTATAAAATGAGAATATAAAAACCACATCTTATTATCAGCAACTGTACCATATGTTAACTTTATAAAAGATACAGTTGTAGTAAAACACTTGCAAAGAAAAGATAGTTGTGTTTTCTTCTGAAGATGTTTTGTGTTAGGATAAAAGCATTCCCATTCTTCTTTTATGTTAGACGTGACCGTAAACCATTTCCTGTTACGGGAGTTTTTTAGGTAAAGGTCATCTGAACCACATCGTAATTTTCTACAACTTTGTATTGCAAAGATCTACCTGAACTTAGCCCCTTAATATTTTCACACGTTTTGTATGCTAATCAAGATAATGTAATAATGCCGCGTATAAATGATATTGTGTTACACTATTCGTTCAGAGCCGAACAACACGCGGTATTGAAAAAAAATTCTCCATGGCCGTGATAAACGGAAATGTGATAATGATAAGTCGGAAATGTAAAGCAAAAAATAGTTTCCAATAAATGTTTTAATGCAGGGGAAGAGATAAAATACCTCTGTTTAGGAAAACATTGTGAGGAATACCTTTAGAGAAAATATTTACAGAGAATACACTCCTTTACGATATGAAGTTCAACTTGATGTTACTGGTAGCTGCAATACTCATCGGTGCTGGATTTCCGTACAAGGTATGGTCCGTTAAAAATTTATTCGATTGTTAAAACCTTGAAATATTTAAAAGATTGATACTTGGATGGGTGACCGCCTGGGAATCTGGCTGTTGCAGACATAGGGCCTTAGGGCTTCGGGCAGATGACCAGGAGTGGTTAACGCTCGTTAAACCCTATAACCCTATACATATTTAAAAGAATTAAAGGGACGGTACCGCCGCTTCACTCTCGCGAAATCGCGTAACAATATAGGCCCGCGAGCCGAACGTGCGGATTGATACCGTTGTTGTAATATCCGCCGGCTGGAAGACGCGTGACGTCAAGCGTGAATCAACGTGCTCGCGCCAAGGCTAAGTGAGGTAGTAGCAGCTAACTCAGCTTCAATCCCAGTTTGCCTTGTCTCGCGTATTGATAGTGAAAACGTAAACAAACCGATGCGGTAGAAATCCCCCACGTTGCAACGCTAATAATATTGCAAAAAAACCATTCCAGTTTCTATGGTGTTTTTCTCGCGTGTTTCTGTTGAGATACTTCCAGTATATTTTTGTGTAAAGTTACTAAGAACATGCTAGGTAGGTCGGTAAGCTTTTTTTTTTTGAGGAGCTACGTCAAAGTCGTTTGTGTAAAAAAAAATTACTGCACTGTCATCATGAAATCCTGTTGTGTAATTACCTCATTTTATCCGATCCTGCTCCCCTCCCCCTCACCGCCCCAACCAAAGAAATCCTCCCTACTCCCCGCCCCAAACGTGTGGTATGACAACAAAAATTGACACTTTTGGAAATGAGTGGGAGCAGGCGGGTAAAGTAAAAGCAACGAGGAAGGGTTTTTGTGTGTAGGGGGTAGGGGAAGGGAGGGATAGGGTCGTCGTCGCCATATCGACTAACGTTCAAATATTAAACAAATTAGGCGTAAGGGATATAACAGTGGAACTGATGACTGCCCTAGTTTATCCTACATGTAAATAAGAGTGCTACTCGTTTGAATTCAGAAAACATAATGACAGTGTCATCACAAAGTTCATGTGTGCCGTTACTGTAGTGTTGTTATTGTTGCATTACACTAGGGTAAATGACTGAGCACTACAATCGAGTACTTGGCCTACTGCCATTGCTATACTCCTACTTAATTATACCACCTGGTGGCGCAAGCCACCAATACACCACTGTGCTACATATATGGAATCTGGATACTACAGTTACCTCCCCCCCCCCCAATCCAATCCAATCCAAGCTGTTGATACGTCCTTATTCATTTTTCAAAGAAAAAATCAGAACAATAATAATGACTAGGAAACAGACTTTGAACCTATTACAGGTGGAGCGGATTGAAATATCAAGCCTGTAGGAGGTTCCAAGGCTGGTTCGATTTGTACTGACAAGAACGACTTTTGTACCAAGTTTCCTTCTTTTCGTCGATCAACAAGAATTTGTTGTTCAAGTATCAGAGAGAGGGCAAGGGAAGGCACGGGGGCCTTGGGTGGAATTTCATGGTGGTTCCACGGCTGGTTCGACTTGTACTGCTAACAATGACTTCTGCACGAAATTTCATGCTTTTAGCACGGTCTGCAAGAAATTGTTGGTCAAGCCTCAGGGAGAAATGGGGGGGGGGGGGGGGAGGGGTCCATTGCTGGTTCGATTTGTGCTGCTAAGAACGACTTGTTTACCAAATTTCATGCTTTTAGCTCTATCTCCAAGAATTTTATGATCAAGCCTCAGGGAGGGGGCACACGGACGGGTTGATATAAGGGGGGTCCTGGAGGGCACTGGGTGCCCTTGAGGATATTCTAGGGGGGTACCACGGCTGATTCGATTTGTGCTGCTAAGAATAACTTGTGTATAAATTTCACGCTTTGAGCTCGATGTGCAAATTTAGTTGGTCTAGCCTTAGGGAAGGGCACGGGAAGGGGAGAGAGTGCTGGTGGTCTTTGGGGGGTACTTCATGGGGATTCAATGCTCGCTCGATTGGTACCATTAGAATGGCTGGTCGGAGTTGTACTGCTAAGAATTACTTATCTTACCATATTTCTTGCTTTTACCTCGATGCGCATGATTTTTTTGCATAACAGCTGCACGATTCAGTATTCCAAATTTTGGATTCAGGATTCCAAATTTACAACAGTGAGTGTTAGAAATAAATTCGAAAATTTATAATTTATAATTTATAAGATTTTCCAAATTCATTCCAATCCGACCTTTTATTTGGGCTTCACTCAGTCTTCAAAACTGCAACCAACCCAACCAGAATCCAACATTTTGCAATTGGGTGTCCATTAGCGGCTACGCCACGCTCCACCAAATAGTTTAACTGACATAAAATTACTATTTTGCAAGCATTTCTGTGTACGAGTCCGATTTCATCCTTATCTCTCACTTATTGATGATTTAAAATTTATAATACGTGGAAGCTATATTCACAATGACCCTAAAAAAAAAGACGATTTTGTGGTCATGACAGACAGTAACATAAGTTTATTCTATCTTTTGTCGTCTGTACGTTCATAACTTTTCATCATCAGTCACACTCTTTTCGCGATACACTTCGACGATAAAGCGCTAACGTACGGAGCGCATCTTTAACCCGCATATATCTGCATATATGCGGATTAAATGCTAAATACGTTCCGAACGGGGTGGACACATCCGAGGTAAAGTGGATCGTATCCGAGTTAAACTAATCCGCGTTGGTTGGTGGATCGAACACGATTTCCTTCGCTTCACTTGAGTGTGCGCTCCGGACGCAAATGTGGGTAGAATTCCGAATAAGCAACATTCCATCACCAATTGGCAATCGCGTTTCGTTTACTGTCCAAATGCACCTCATATAAACAAAGGAAGTATACACTAATTTTTAAGGGGAGTTTATACGACTGCCAGCACCTATTATTTAGAAATTAAAAAACTTAAACGCTTTATGGTCTGGTGGTGCCACGGTGTGAGTGTTGGTCCAAGCACGAATCCGTTAATCAAGGCCCGCTGAGATTGTAGCTGTGCTCCACTCCTCAGCACAGCAGCTACTATCTCAGCGGGCCTTGCCGTTAATTACACGACAATGGAGTTTTTCTGGTGAGCTGCTGAGAAACTAACGACTAACCCCTTTCCGCTGAGCTTTCTCTCTTGTGCTCCGAACGGGGTCTAGCAAACTAATCCGGATTCGACCCGCATTTCTCTTAATTAGGAAGTCGTGTACACGAGAATACACACACAAAAAAAACACATAGCCTACTGCATTCTTTATTGCCGTTTTCCTTTTGTTCCTAGATCACGGGCACAATCGATATAAACTTGATTTCTGAAGCCGACTCGAAGAATCCTCCACGTGCAGGAAGCAAAGTAAAGGTATGCTTAAAATTGAAATTAGCTGATTTAATAGGTCATGATTCAATGTGGTGATAACAACAACGACAGCGATAACGGTAAGAAAAAAAAAGAGTTTGATGTAACGAAGCTAATACTTTACAAGGCTGACTGCCGAAGTATTAGCTTCTCGTGGTTCTTATCTGATTGTTATTGATACCTTGTTTCCTAGTGTATCTGTGATGCATTACCATGGAGACAATAGCAATACTGTGTATAATATATGTACAATGTAATACTGCAGCACGTAAATGTTTTAATTGGTTTATTCTGGTGCAAATATTTTGGCATTGCTAATATCGTTTTTTTGCAGTTTAATTACATTACGTAATGAATATTGCAGTGTCTGTGGCATGGAATCCGGGAGCAAAACGTGATTAGCCGATCCGAGGGCCCTTTGAGAGGGCCCATGCTGGCCCTCACTCCGCTCACTCCCGGGCATTTGCCGTGCTCAAGTCCAGGTCGTTTTTCCGGGATCTTTTCCTCTGCCAATCCACCCCTAACGTCGGAAGACGATGTGTTCATAAATGAAAAAAATATATATATAAGAAATTAAAAGTGGCGATATCATAAAGAAATAAACAACAAATCTGGTTAACTGTTCAAAAATACCTCTCTTGATTTATTGTGGATCTTGAATATGAATCCGGTCCTAGCTCACGTCTAAAGGCTTCTCTCTCTTCAAGTTACCAACTACGCTAATTTCAGTCTTGCTAAATAAGGGGACCTCGAGACCCTTGCAGTACACTCCCTGGAAAGCCCAACCCTTCCCAACCCGACCCTTAATGCAACTCGTGATTGAAAAATATTATCGATAAAAAACTATGCTCTCTTTATATTACTACTGATAAAATATCTATTGTAAAAAAGAAATACGCTCGTAAAAATACAAATTGGTTGTTATTCGGTTTAATTCGTGAGACCCTTGACAAGAAATCGCACCGGATAGTAAAATCGCTATATTGGTAAAAAATAACACACTAAGTAGTATGGGGGGGGGGGGGGGTCTATACGGATATAAAAGTGATAAGACTAAAAACTCACTTTCAACAAACTTTCCTCTAATTGATCAGACATCTACAACAATTATAACGACACAAATTGTAAATCTTGCCACCGATTTAGCAATATTAATTTTCGCGGTATCTAGTTTAATCAGAGGTGTGCGTCTTAAAATATTTTTCGGTGGCGGTATAACTCATTTTTCTTCGTGTCAACTTTTTATGGGTAATCATCTCGTATCCAATATAGTTTAAGTTTTGCTTCGTTCAACATGTCTTTAAATGACATCAAATACATTTTATTTCCACATATTGATAAATTTCAATATATAAAAAAAATATTTCCATACTTTCCGTCATCGTTTCCATCATCTAACCGAGGTTTTATTTATATGTCAAGAAGATGTAGACAAGAAGGTTTTTATTAGTAACGTTTGTGGTGTTTTCAGGAGTAACAGTGTGTACAGTTTAACCATATTTACACTGCTGTTGATGAGACACAACACGTACAAAAGTTAAACGTCTCACCAGCGAAGAATGATATGATTGGACGTCAAGTGTGCGTGTGATATTGAATATGTTGTATAGAGCAGCGTCATGTGACGTCATATTGGCTACAAGAGAGATACCTGCAAGGGGCACTAGATTGAAATGGAGGGTTAAACAACGGCACTTAAAGTCAAGGCAGTGCTTTACGAGCGGATTTCATAGGCTTAAAAAATTTTTGTTTTCGCCAGTCCCTTATGCTGCTAGGTTGTAATTGGAAAATAAATATTCCACTGTTAGCAACTGCCAACAAATCGACAAAAATCGCGCATTATAGGCCTAAGAAATCCACTCTTAATAGCATTGTCTTCAGTAAGACGCCTTTCTTTTCCCCCTCCAGTGACCCTTGCAGCTATCCCAGTTACTGGATCCAACATAGCGTTATATACAATAATACAACGTTGTGTCACTGCCCTTTAATGCCCTTTACGGCGAAGGAAAGCCCAGCTGAAACAATACGCAACAATGTAAAAACCCATTGTTGCCGGGAAAGCCCGCACTTTCATCTGAAGGCGGGAAAAGTGCGGGCATTCCCTAGGGAATGCCCGGGGTTTGAAAAACAGCTAATTTTAACAAAACAAAACAAAAAAACACGTTTAAAGTAGCAAAGCACTACATTACTATGTCGTTACATTTACAAAAGATTACGTAATGATTGTAAAATGGGAACAGTTTTTAATCACCAAATGTTTGACCGGGTTTTCATTTGTAACACTCTGGCCTGATACATTTCCTACGACGTTCAAAATACCGATATTTGCTTGCATACCACGGCTACTTTTCTTGTACTGTCGTAAGGATTTTAAGTTACTGTGGCCAGTTGTTTCCACAATGAGCTGCTCTTCTACGTTTGGTCGATACAAAGCTGTGGCTGACACCAATGTTGTGAGATACAAAGCTGTGGCTGACACCAATGTTGTGATTGCTTAATTAGCCATCCAACGTAGCAATTGGAATCTGTTACAACATTTTTGATGATGTTGCCCGAACATTTTTACCCACGGGGCGGTTGTAATACAAAATGTTATTACTGTATTTCTTTTTGGGGCAAAAATACACAACCCCAGTATTTGCATGTTCGGGCCATTGATTTTGATACAGCCTGTGCACGTTGACAGGACAACGAGAAGAATTGTCGGAAAGAGAAAATGCCTTGACTCTCTTTGGTTGCACTTTTAAATAAATTAGCACAAATTCATGTAAATTATATAAAGGAAAGAGGAAAACAAGCCAAACAGCAAAAATAATACACTAGAATTAACGTAGTACAGTGAGCTACCTTTGGAGTGGCATGACCCGAATTCAAACTAACAACCCAATTCGTCCCTAGATCACATAGCTGTTCGGCTTGTTTTCTTCTTTCCTTTTATATGTTTTAACCCACGTTGATTTATTTTTTAAACCTTTAATATGTTCAAGGAATTCAGGGTATTCTCGCCCATTTTCATTTGACCTGCCAAACGTTCGTTGTCTTTGTGTTAAAGTTCTGTCCTCATTTCTGCCACGCAACGCACAAACAAGCACATCGAAAAGCACAAACACGTAATACGATAAGGCATTTTGAACATCAGTAGCCTACCAAAAATTTTAATTTCCCGTATCACGTTCAACTAATTTCGAATATTTACCAATAATGCAAAACAATGGCCCGTTATTTCAAGAACGTAACAATACCACGTTCTTTCAAAGTGTAGAACGTCTGCCAACAATAGCCGACAATGGGAATGAGCTCTTCGCCGTAATGGGCATTAAGTCGGTTAATGACCGAAAACCTTGTGCATTCCTAAACAATGGCCCTCGGGACGCTGCGCGCCCTCGGGCATTGTTTAGGAATGCCCGCGGTTTTCGGTCATTATCCTTTACAGAGTAATTAGTTTTAAAATGTTGTAATATTTGCAATAAATGAATGTATTGTGTTTCAGATAGAGTGCATTGATAAGAACGCAAGAATTGGAAATGTAAGCAAGATTATTTCTAGAACTGGCGATGGGAAACCGTAACAATGAGTTGAATCAGGAGGAAATGAATAAATCATACGGGCAGTATGTGAGGATTAGTTTTCTCGGTTCTGATATTTTCGTTTAAACTGGGGTTTACAAATACGTGTTGTGGTGAAACCCCATTCAGATTCGACAAGTGCCGGATTCTATGGTGTAAGTTAAGAGTTATCTACTCTCTGCATTCTATGTATGCTTTTTTCATTTTCTCCTGGTTGAATCTAATGTGTCATTTTTAAATTTATATTTATAATTTCCATACTTTTATAAATAAAACGTTTAGCCCTTAAAAAGTAAAAATCCAAAACAAGCCAACAGCCAACAACCCACAAACCATCACCTCTGATGCAAAACAACAGTACACTCTGAAGGCACAGTACGCTGATTGTACACTGGCCGGAATCGAACTGTAACCGGACCCTAAACGAAAATTGGTAAATACTGCTCGAAACTGCCGAATTGCAACCGTAACCGAACCGAATGTGCACAGGTGGTGTTAACCATAACCGTAACCAACCGAACTGAAATATTGGTTATTTTATTCAGTTTGTTCTCGTTTGCCTGTTGTCACGTCGATGGAGGTTGTGTTAGCGTTACTCCGTCCTACAACAGCAGATATAGATACCAACATTAACCAATAAAAGTTTTAATAACTAATGTGCAGTAATTTTAAACACTTAAAGCATTCTAAATCCTAACTGGTTAAACCCTCTTTCCCCGGCCCCCAATAAGAAACGAACAGTTCGTGCCGAACTGTAACCATACAAAATTTTTTTTTAATGTCAAGCCGTAGCTGAAAACCGATTCAAAAAATAATAATAATGGTTTGATTCCCTGATACACAACACAGTGTACTACCTCAGCCTCTGACACTGCACACACTGTCTAGTGTCAGAGGCTACTGATACCGAATGCCAGTCTACAATTTATGCAGAGGCTGAGCTGATACATCTTGAGTTTGGGCTGTACTATAGTTTGATTTGAGGTGCTCCCAGCTGAAGCTGTAGCACCGGAAGGAAAAAGGGGCAATTTTGCTAGGTAATTCCAATCGAAAATTCGTAAGATCATTTATATGCCATATACGACATGAGTACGAGGCATCACAGGGCCCTTATTTTCCAAAAATTCCCTGGAGTGCTTAAGATCAGGCTTGAACCAGCGACCCCGGACATACGAGACAGTAATGCTAATCCTCACGCCACCTTGACCCATATTGTTGGTTTGTACGGTCAGTGCAGTGACCTTAGAATACACGCTCACTGTATTGCATCAGAATATGAATCCGAATACCACGATGCAGTTGCTTGTCCCTCAACTGAAAATATTATTATTAGCATAATTTCTACATAGGTTGTAGTTTCAGCAGTGTTGCAGCTAATTATACGTATCTTGACCTTTTTTTATATTCCTAAAATGTATTAATCCATGCACGATACAAGGAATGCCAACTAAAAGCCAGGGATTGTGTGAAAACTATGGGTTTTTCTTGAGAAAATACATGGTTATAATGAACACCCAAAAAAAAAAGATAATACTAGACTTCTTCAGCACCTGTGCAAGGTATTATGGCCTGTCATAGACAATCATATGACTATTATGGCCTACTCTGGGCAATCTTATGACTGCTATAGCCCATTCTGGGGATTATTATGACTATTACGTCCTATTCTGGACAATATTATGACTATTATGTCTGATTCTGGACATTCTTATGACTATCATGACGATTTTTATGTTCCCAAAATGCATTAATCCAAGCACGACGGAAGGAATGCCAACTATAAAAGCCAGGGATTATGCAAAACTAAGGGCGATTCTACAGTGCAAAAAATTCATGGTTATAATGAAAACCCGAAAAAAGATACTACTAGAATCTTCAGTGCCTGTGCAAGCCGTTATGGCCTGTTCTGAACATTCTTTTGACTGTTGGGGCCTATTCTGGACAATTTTATGGCTGCTATGGCCCATTCTGGTAATTCTTATGACTATTTCCAGGAGGAAATTAATAAAGCATACTTCACCCTTCATTTCCTCCTGCTATTATCTCCTATTCTGGACGATTTTATGACTATGATGTCCGATTCTGGACATTCTTGTGACTATGACGGCCTATTCGGGATAATCTTATGACAATTCTAACCTATTCTGGACAGTCTTACAACAATGATGGCCCATTCTGGAGAATCTCGTGAATACCAAGCTTGTAGGTTTTCCGTCCGAATCTATGAATTTTCTCCTTCTTTTACTATGCTTCTTTATGCATCCCATAAGCTTCAGAATTGAGCCGGTTTTATTTTAAGAATTGAACTTGCGTTATACAACCACCACAAAATGTATACCTGGTACACGTTTGCTCCCCTTCGTTGGCTTTCAGTTTTGGTGTGAATGGTCTGATTAGGAAGATTTACGACTGTTTTTGCACCTACAACATGGATATTATATGAACTGAGTAACGGCCTCACGTTAAGTTCGTGTTGCCTGTATTACTAAACATCATCGCAGACAACATCATCACATACCACTGCATACTTGCAGAGGGATTGCCTTGAGGTGGCTGTTGTTGGCTGCTAGCTTCTGCCTCGACGCAGCCAATAAACTTGCTATTTGTAAGTAATTTACTACGGGTCTTACAAATCCAAGCATTTTATCATTAGTGTTGTAATTTTTACGTTACAGGAATCAATTCCTCAGACTATAGACAGATGCATAAGGAGACATGACATGACAGATGGCGTAAGTTGAATATAAAATACCACAGTAAAGTAGCTGCTAGTTTATTAGATGTTCCTGTGGTTTGTTCCAACACATTAGGGAAAGTATTCATGTCGTTTTTTTTTGTCTAGAATATAGATTCTGCCCTATGTTTCTTGGAAGCTTTGGGAGTAACGGTAAGTGCATTCATGTTTGGAAAATCTGCCCAAAGGAGTTACGTAAAAGTTTGACCAAATAGACTTGTTGTTTTAACCATGAGTGATATTGATGGGGATGAATAATTATGGTCTCTTGCAATTTGCGGAATTCGTTTGGGGCCAGTCCGTTAATGCTTATTGGATGGCAACATAATCATACGGAAATTAATGGAGGCCGTAAGCAAATCTTGTCAGGCAAATTTTGCCATATTTTGGGTAATGATTCCCTTTCCCCGTCACATATTGCCACAACCTTTGCTCCCCAGAAAATAATGTCACAAATATCAAACCATTCCCCCCTTCGTTACCGACGAAGGGGTGGGGGGGGGGGGGAATTTGGAAAAATTCGGTGATTTTTTTCGTGAAATAAATTAAATTAGTCCAAAATTAGGTAAGGTAAAGTTTAACGACCTAAATAGGAAAACAACGTTTTCTTTTGTAACAATTCTTACCTGTAGTAACAAGGACAGTCGACAGTAACAATTTATTAGTTTTATAGCCTTCTCGCTGCAAAAATATGTGCAATTTAACCATATTTCACGTTGTTACGTTAGCGGTACGACTGTAACGAACCAGTCGCCATCTTTCCTCTGCCGATAGCGGTATGCTCGGAAACCGTAAACAGCTAAAGTGGCTAGCAACAGTGTTGTAGACTTGGTTGGAAAGCCCTTGTAATTCCGCACGCAACGCCGCAATCTACTTGATTCTAGCTATTACGGTTTCCGAGATATGACAATATAAGCATTGAGGTTTACACGATAATTCGATAAATCAGAATGAAAAAATCAGAATATTTTTTATCGCGATATTATAGAATTATCGATTATCGTGCCACCCCTACCATAGAATGACTAATGCGGTTCTTTCGTGCTGTTGTTGCAGCAAACGATTTTTTCGGCTACGATTTTTTCGGCTTACAATTGATTACTTCAGCCTGCGTTAGTAATCGAAAACATCGTTTTGATTTATCGAATTATCGTGCAAACCTCGATGCTTAAATTGTCATATCTCGGAAACCGTAATAGCTAGAAACAAGCAGTTTGCGGCGTTGCGTGCGGAATTGCTAAGTGTGCAGTACTGTTGCTAGCCACCTTAGCTGATTAGAGAGTTTAGTTTAATGCAAGCAATAGTTAAGCATAAAGTAGCAGCACGACTGTTAAATTGTGCCTACGTGGTGATTCAGTAATGGACAGTGGTAAGTGCATTTTCATGTCTACTGACCAGTTGGACCCGTGACTTTGTTTCTCAATCATTCGCGAGCACTTCATTATGGTCTTTCTACATCGTACTCTGACACGTAAATTAGGTACAGCATACAAAACCACATTTTATCTCCTCAGCTGCAGACACCATTTGCTGGAGCCTATACCACGCGCCATGGCTGTTTGCTGTGGCGTGCATATCACATGACTGGGCTAGTCCAATCAGACGGCCGTTGTTCTCGTTCGTCATTGACTAACTCATGGTGACGTCATGGCAAACAGCCATTGCGCATGGTTTAGTCCTCTGGTGGACGCCATGACTGGAACAATGTTTTTTTTTTTTTTGCGGTGAACGAAAACTAACACAAATTTAATGTTTCTAAAGTTTGCAAAGCAAGCACTAACTTGAACAAGAAAAAAAAACCGAAACAAACAAGCCCGAAAAATAGTAGGCATAACAAACAAAAACGTCAAGTGCGCCGTAAAAAGGGGGAATTACATGATTGAATTTTCACTTGTTAAAATGTACACGGATAGAAATTGATGATTTTTAGTTGAAATGCTCAAATGTATAATTGAGAAAATTGCAGCTGTTTAGGTGCTGTTGTGCTTTACGTGTTAAATATATGATTGGTTAAGCGCAACAGCACCTAAACATATGCAATTTTGTCAATTGTACATTTGATTATTTCAATTAAAAATCATCAATTTTTATCCGTGTACATTTTAACAAGTAAAAATTCAATCATTAACCCCCCTTTTTTACGGCACACTTGACGTTTTTGTTTGTAATCCGTGTACCTTTTTTTTTACAGCTATGGCGTCGCAAAACAAGCTTTATGCATGCAGTCGATTGTTGCGGGTTATAATAGGTTGAAACAACTGAGCTCGGCTCTGAAAGCCTGCATCTGGAGTTTCCTGAGTGGCATAGTTCCCTAATTACAATGGCTAAAAAAATGTAAAACAATCCAAATGATCGTTCAGGGTCCCGTAACTGCGGAATGGCTCGACCAATCGAAAAAGTGGTCTCTGTGAGGATGAAGCCCAGGGAAATTTCTGTCCTAGATCATGTTACAGATTTTAGCTAGGTGCAATAGTTTTTTTCTGAAACCGTGTCACACAAGAACAAGAACAAGAACACGAACAACCACAACCACAACAAAAACAACAACAACAACAACAACAACAACAACAACAACAACAACAACAACAACAACAACAACAACAACAACAACGACAACAACAACAAGTGAACAGTTTTCAACTTTACGTGAGGCTCCGTACGTTTACTCTTGCACGGAAATGCATAAAAGTTGGTATAAATATACCTTCTATACCAATCTACTATCTGGCCTAGTTTCGTCGAAATATATCGAATAGGAACAGGGAAATTAATAGTTTTAGTTATGCTGGAAAGAGGACTTCAATCATATATATACATCGCCGTGTATGATAAAGAAAATTAATGAAATGCTCCCAGAAAGTTTATATTTAGGTTTCATGCAGCTTTCGGTTGGTATAGGTTGTTTTACGGAAGATATGAAAAAATTCCTACGAAATTCTTAGGTTCTTTACAAAGGGAATATTCAGCCCACCGCACTTGGTACTCAACTGTCAATGTCCAATATATAATAAAATTAAAACAGACAGTATCAATGTTTATTGTAGTCATTAAGGGTATTTCATTCTACATGTTGGTAGTTCAACTTCCGTACGAGGAGCTGGTTAAGAAGTCAAAAGCAGAATTTGTCTATTGGTTTTGTTTTGCCACACTGTTGTGCCGTTTTTTTTTTTTTTTGTAATTCTCGTCTTTCTAGTCAGATAATAATAATGTTTTAATGTTTATTTTATTTCAATTTTGTAGAAAAAAGGTGACTTCCCCATCAAATTCCAGACAGTTATGACGGATGTAAGTACGAAATTATTTGTTAGCGTTGTTTGGTGTAGGCCAATTATTTCGTAGCCTTTCCCTCATTCGTGTTGCTTGTGCTTGTTTATCAACTTCATAATGTGGACAATTCCAAACATTAGATAACGCTGACACGTTAACCCTCCTGTTGAGACCGTCGCATTTAATCCAATATTTGATACAATAATTACATCATGCGAACGCTTTTTGGGGAACAAACCGTTTTTAATGCACACACTATTTGTAGTATAATACAGTTAACGAGGTTTAAAAACAGATTGTCCCGCTCACTAGCACACAAACTGCACCATTTTCAACGCTTCCGTACCGGAAGGATGTAGGTGGGCTCTTAAGTTAATACCTACTGAGATAACTTCACAGAAAGATCCCCACCATTGCTGACCCCATAAAAGAGACAAGCTCCATCAAATGTTAACTGGAGCACATCTAAATTTAGGCATAAATGTCCACAGGTTGTGGAATGATCACACATTTTCTGAATTCCGTAATGCTAAAAATCCGTAAATCATACCTTTAACTAAAACTAAAGCGAAAGATATGCTCCTTTACAGTAATACTAATCTAGACACACGTTAGTGTGTCGCGCCAAGTTAGGCAACAATCATCACAACAAACAGCACATCAATTCAGTTGTCGAGGTTGTAAACTATCGCAGCGCGACGCCATAGCGTCAGCGTCTAATATCCTGAAGCAGAGTTGAGCACATTTCAGGTACTTGGATAAAAATAATAATGCGGTACAAACGCTTAAATTGGGTTGAAATCAAGAGCAATGACCCACCTGACAAAAATTAACTCGTGTAGGAAAGCTAGCTAAGCTGCTTTCAATGCAAAATCTGACTCTCAATAACGTTGCAAATGTGTAACTAGCTACTAGCTAGCTAATTCTAGTCCACTCATCACCATGTTAATTTCCATAGGGTGATTATTCATCGATACCGAGATAACGGGAAGGCTTCCAGCTATGAAATTGAACGAATGGCTGCAGTACGATACGAACTGCGTGCATTTTATGGTTTGGAGCCTAGAGGTGTAACGGGGATGGAGAGGGATGGCGCGTAAGTACGAAAATATTGTTATAACCATTGTTAGTATTGTCGGCATCGCCTCTCATTGGACGACCAAAGTTCGGGCAATGATAACGTGTATACTGACGTGCGTACCTAGACACACACTAGTGTAGAACGATAAATCTAAACAACGTTGCCAAAGAAATTGTATTCACGTCCAATTCACGAAACATAAACTAACTGTAAAATCATAGTAAAATAAACAAAGCCAAAAACTGGTGAAGGGTCCACCAAGTTGAGAGTGGTTCGGCCCTTCAGTGGAGTGATATCAACACACCAAAAGTAACGAAATAAAACAAATTACAACAAAATTAAAACCAAACCAAAACATATAAAGAGGTAACTAAGTTGAGAATGGTTCGGCCTCTAAGCAAAAGGTAGTAGCAAAGTGTTGAAAACCAATTTCTTGTTGACGTGTCACTTTACTACACATCTGCACGGTAGTGGAAGTGAGTTTCATACACAATTTAAAAAAAAGGACTAATATCATATCAAAAACCAAAACTTGAAAAAGGGGCCGCCAAGTTCCGAATGGTTCGGCCCTTCAAAGGAGTGATATCAACACACCAAAATATTCGCCAACTTAATCACACCGAATAATACTTTGGACGTTAAATGAAAACTTGAACATTTCTACCGAAAGTAGCAATATTCTAGTTTTCATTTAACCTTCGAACTATTAAGCGGTACGATTAACTTGGCGAATGCTTTGGTATATTCATATCACTCCTTTGAAGGGCCGAACCATTCGGAACTTGGCGGCCCCTTTTACCAGTTTTGGTTTTTGATATGATAGTATTAACCACAATACCAATTGTCCAGCCATGGTGCTCAGTGTTTCCCCGTTATGTGGCTTATTGTTTCCCATTCTATATAGAACCATACTTTCAGTTTTCCCTACATATTTAGACATCATCGTCAAACTTTTAATAAATTTGTACTTTTTTTTAGGCTTTCAAGGCTATAGCTACACCAATTCTTATAAAATGCGACGTAAGTAATAACTAGCACAATACTGTGATGATCTTAAATTAGCCATATGATGCAGTGTGTATGTCTAAACGTTTCCTAACCATTTTTACGAATAATTTAATTATTCTGACGTAATCGTCACCAATGAAGGCAAATAATTTAAGTTCAATGTACGGTAAGCGAACTCATGAAGATATTTATTGGTGTCCACTTAAAAAAAAAGATGCCAGTGGTGTACCCTCCTGAATCTCCAGAAATGTACGGTAAGTGGACTCATAAACATACCTATTGGTGTCCACTTAAAAAAAAGATGGCAGTTTTGTCCCCTCCTAACTCTTCAGAAATGTAGGGTAAGTGGACTCATGAACATATTTTTTGATGTCAACTTAAAAAAAAGATGGCATTGGTGTCCCCTCCTGACTCTCCAGGAATATACGGTAAGTGGACTCATGAACATATTTTTTGATGTCAACTTAAAAAAAGATGGCAGTGGTGTCCCCTCCTGACTCTCCAGGAATATACGGTAAGTGGACTCATGAACATATTTATTGGTGTCAACTTAAAAAAAGATGGCAGTGGTGTCCCCTCCTGACTCTCCAGGAATATACGGTAAGTGGACTCATGAACATATTTTTTGATGTCAACTTAAAAAAAAGATGGCATTGGTGTCCCCTCCTGACTCTCCAGGAATATACGGTAAGTGGACTCATGAAGATATTTAATGGTGTCCACTTAAAAAAAGATGGCAGTGGTGTCCCCTCCTGACTCTCCAGAAATGTACGGTAAGTAGACTCATGAACATATTTATTGGTGTCAACTTTAAAAAAAGATGGCAGTGGCGTCCCCTCCAGACTCTCCAGAAATGTACGGAAAGTGGACTCATGAACATATTTATTGGTGTCCACTTAAAAAAAAGATGGCAGTGGTGTCCCCTCCTGACTCTCCAGAAATGTACGGTAAGTGGACTAATGAACATATTTATTGGTGTCCACTTAAAAAAAAGGTAGGAGTGTCCCCTCCTGACTCTCCAGAAATGTACCCTCCAATCTTCTTAACAATCGATAGCATTACCCACATCTTCTTTTTTTGAAGGTTTATTGTTTCTTTAGGCCAAACTAGGCCATAGTGCATAATCTATAGTATGACACATGTTCTGCGCAATGAAGGCAGTCTTAGATAGGTCTGAACAATAGTGTCTTAACTGATGCCCCTAATGTGTAAAAGGATTCTTTAACACTAAAACTGTGCTGCAACTTTCAGAAACAAGAATATTTTAATTTCTTATTTACAACGCCATTCAGGAACCTTTAGCAAGGATGCTGCCAAATAAATTGCATACTAGTCTTGCCTTTACTTATTCGTCCATACCAGGAGAACACTCTTCGATAATGACAGTCACATGTGTAAGACAAAAGTTTGGAGGTTAAAATTTCAGTAATGGGGATTACTGGATCGCCCAAGATCAAAGCCCTCTAAAATAAAGTTCATGACAGAACTGTCCAAAAAAAGCTACTATTAAGTGTCGGGTTGAGGTTAACAGATACTGCCATCTCTTGACACCAAGTGGCGAATTTGTAAACAAACTACATATGTAAAAATCACAATTCCAGACACCCACGAAATGTTCAGAGGTCCGTCAACGACTGTGCCACTTATGAAATCTACCACTCAAAAATGTGTGTCGCCTTTTCTCATCGCTTTGTGGAAGATTGCTAATAGAGCAGTGACATTTGCCGCCATATTGGCACCAGTATGGGTTTTGGAGGGCATAACTACAAGGTGCACTACATAAAAATGGAGGGAAAAACAACGGAAGAGCGGATTTTTTAGGCTTAAAATAACGTTGTTTTCTCCAACAACAAAAATCGCGCGTTTTAGGTCTAAGAAATCACTCTTCACAGCATCAGCTTCAGTATGACGCCCTTCTGTTTCTCTTTGCAGTGCCCCTTGCAGCTAACCCATTAAGGCTGCAGCACAGAGTTATATACAATAATACTACGTTGTGTCACTGCTGTATACGGCCTTTACTGAGGCTTTGCCCATACTCCGCAGCTATTTTAGCGAATAACGTAAAAAAGTTCTGGTTTGATATTAGCACAGTGAGTGGGTTCTGTTGTCACTTGTAGCGCGAACATCACGAACGTTCAATCGGTAGAAACAAGAAATTTATTGAAAATTTTTTAAAAACATGCAGTTGTGCATCGGTAAGGAATTTAGTGTCCATCCATCCTTCACGATACGTCAAAAAGATAAAATATCTTGCCAGGCAAGAGGCCGCAAGTGACCGCAACCGAATTCAAGAAAATTTGCCCAATGAACAATGATTTTACTTTATTTAACCAGTTAACCCTTTCATTACTGGTGTCCTCGAGCAAGGACATAAGGCCCTGTGGACCCCCAAGCAAAGCGAGCCGCAACAGCCCAGTGGTCAGCGGTCTCGTCTCCAAACCAAGAGAGTACCGGTTCGAATCCCACGACCGACCAATCGGACTAGGAAGAAAAATAACCACGAATAATACAGTAGCGAAAGGGTTAATCTCCAAAGTGATTCTGAACCGAAATTAATTAGTAAAATAATTATTTTCGCCTGGAAATGGACCAGAAAACCCACCAAAAGCACGTAAAGTAGGGATACATGATTAATCGTCGTACAAAATCTTCGATGGCGAAACTCCATAGGGTTGTCCAAAAATGGTAATGCTACTGGCACCAACAACGTCAATTCGTAGTGCATTTCCCGCATAAACTATTGTATTGACAGGAAATGATGTTGTCTGATATTAACGTGCAATTCTAGACTAGTCCAGTCCCCAACTACATCTTATTATTAGTAAAATAAATAAGATATAAGGTTTTTTTCCGGCACTGTTTTACCAAAATAAAAAAAATAGAAAACAGATCCACCCTCAGCTACTAGGTTGATGGCTGGCGCCACTTATAAATTCTTACAGTAGGCCGCTGCTAAGCAACTTTGACTACTGCAATAAATTGGGTTCTGGTAGGACTCTCGGTCATTATCAGTATGGATGGTTTATGGGAAGTGCGCAGCACCTAGACAGAACACACGGCGGGGCGTCTGGAAGAAATACTGCCACCTGCCTCCGTCCGCTTGGCTGTTTATATGCGAAGCTGTCGCGTAAAGGCTCATTTGTTCCATTCACGGTTCCAAGATCTGTTCCAAGATTGCATTCAGGAATAGGAAAATGGCGGACAATGAACCGTCGCTTACGACTGGCCACTTCGCTGCTTTCGTTGATGCAAAATGCTGCTCACAGTTTAACAGTTAGTACGTATTTGCTGTAACGCAACGACCGTCAAGCTTCTCGTGGCGTTTGTGACTTGTGCCATATTGTCCTCAGTGCCGCAACTGGCTTTTTCCAAGTAGGGGTGCAAAGTCAAAATGCTGAGCCCGCTCCTCAACACGTGTACATTGTTTGGGACATAAAGGCCTCCAACCCAGACCAAACGATAGTGAATTTTGTCCCTTTTGGGGCCAAGACTCGTAAAGTTTGGGCCCCCGGCCACCTGAGCCCACCCCTTGCACCACTCCTAACTGCGGCACTGATTGTCCTACTCTGATATTATCGTCTAATGTCTATTGCAGCATCGCGTTTTATAAGCAAAAAAAACTGATTCTGATCTCGCCGGGTACGAAAATATAGCTAGCACGTGGGCCGGTGACTTGTTTGCTTGCCAATCTGCGTATGCCATAGAGTCCGCACTGGCAATGTTGTTTCCCCAAGAACCAGCCCTAATGTTTACGTGGAATCTACTTATACTATAGGAGTACTGAAGGAAAATTAGTGAAGAAGTAACTTTCCAATTATATCTAGCATCTGACTGAATCAAGAACTTTGCTCGCCTCTTTTATTTGCAGCCAACGCACTGGAATAAAACTTTGATCTTTTTACATCCCGCATTAGCCATCTTAGAACTTTAACTAATGGCCTTAACGACTTAACTATTATCATTAGGAAAACAAAGCCTTTTCAAAATTCCTTGTACCTAACGTGGATGCATTTTATAATAAAGGAATTCACCGAGTGTGGAACTAATCTGTCATACCCTTGTATAGAGCCTTAATTCTTTGGCAAACTCGTCATTCCAAATAGAACTCTTTAAAAGGTCTCGGCGTTTACTTATTCGTAATTTAGTTTAGTTCGTTAGGACCCATAAAATTAAACACATTGTACAATGAAACGTAATTTTTATTACAGGGTGACGATGTGAAAAAAATCGCTGAATGTTTGAACGAAAGCGCATCACGAGTAAGTAAAAACAAATGTATGTTAAATTTGGAAAGATATGAAGCTAGTAAAACACAAGACCTTCGTTGTTACAGATATAAATCTAGTGAAACATGAACCCTTGTATTTTTATAGACAGCGAGGAGTATTTAGGTTTGATCGACATCTACATTGTCCTTGCAATGACAATGTTTTTGGAATAGGTACTGCGGGCAGTACATTTTTCTAAGTCGCTGAAATTGTTCCTGATTTCTTTTTTGGTCGGTTGGGGAGTGGACCGCGTTTTCTTCCCAGTCACTACCAATGATCCTACATTATTTAAATAGTCGTCCAACTTAAAAAGACTGAAATTACATTTGTCGAGGAATACATAAAGAAGGTGCGAAACTTCTGATAAAACACAGAGCTGATCAAGACACACGCTAGTGTGTCACCCGCCTAGGTAAACGGTAAACCTATCCACATAATATATATCAGAATGGCGACCACTAGACACTTGTGTCTTTACAGCTAAGGTCTTGTGGATGTTTTCAGGCATATGAAGATAAATAACGATGCGATAGAAAAGGCTAAAACTTGTTCGATCAGGAAACTTTGGTCGCCTGACAACATAAAAGTCACTGTTAGACTTCCCCGCATGTGTTGAGACAGCAAGAACTTCTAGGAAAGCTTCGAAGCACGGAAAATTGAAAGTCGCTGCTGTCTGTACAACACGCAGTCCATAAGAAAATGCTCCACTGTTTCCGCCTCTAAGTCACACATGCATTATGGGTTTACCCGGTAGTCCATCTTCAACTCAAAGTCATTAAGATTTAGCTCGTCCAACCCTCAATTTAGAAAGCAAAGCTGACTCAGATTTCACGAGCCTGTCCAGTTCTTTCGGGACTGACACCCACGGATGTAGATTGAACAAGTGCCTGCCTCTAGCGTCCTCAAACCACGCATCCTCCCACCACCGCAGCACAGCCACTTTCTGATAGTTCTTGAAATCCCACTAATATAGCACAACATCCACCACTGACTATGGTCCCTAGCTACACCTAGACAGGTCATTTTGATTTTGCTGTTCCATAATACAACAATTAACGATATATATCAGCTGACAACAATGAACACGAAGACGTGGGTGTGTAGCACGACGATAACAGCACGAGTGGAGAATTGTTGCTTTTTCCCCACTGCTAAATAACCCAAGTTGAGTGATTTTTTTTGTAAAACCAGTTTGTCACTGTGGTCCTTAATACGTGTGGCATTTGTTCAGGTAACAGGACTAATTTCAAAGAATGGTAGGTCTCTTGACAATATTGGCTATGGAGAATAATACATGTTAACGTATGGTGCATGGTAACCAGCAGGTTACCATGACTGTCTAGGCAGAGATTCTGGGTTCGAGCCTTTCTTTAACCACCCCAGCATTTTTGAGAAGAGAAAGTCCCTGCAATGCCACGTGCACATTTCGATTGTGGCGTGTATAATATTTTAGAAGTTTTCAATCGGAATTAACTGGGGAAATTGCCCTCCTCGCCTTTTGGCACTATGGTTTAGGCTGGGAGGGCATCAAAGTCCCTAAATTCCAAAGCTACAACTTAATGTAAGATCTGCATTCAATCTATGGCATTCTAAAGAGTCGAGCTCCGGTCATTTAAACTGCACACACTATTAGAAATCTCGCATGCCTGGCAACAAGTTAGCAAAACGTCTCTGAAATTTAATCGTGGTGGTCAGTATTCCTAAGGAGATATGGAGACCAAACTGAGCTTGCGTATTCCAAAAGAGGACGAACATACACCTTGAATGCCCATCACTAGGCACTGGTTTTTCCCTAGTTGAAACGACGTTTGATCATGAGTAATTTGCAGCCAACACCACATGACTGTGGTGGACTGAACACTTTAAGTCTGATACAAGCTAAACTCCTAAATATTTTCCATTGTTTGTCCTAAATAGTATTTCAGTATTTACGGTGTAAATAAAAGTGGACTTTTATTTCCAAAATGAAAACATTTATACTTGGCATACGCAACAGGCAACTGATAGTTTCTCGCCAAATCAAAGACGTACATATTTTCATACCGTAGTGACAAATGTTATTATGGCTGGTGCAGCTTGAGTGTAGTAGGGTGAGTTTAAGTTGTCAACAAGTTTTTCTTGATTGGCTTATCAGTATTGCACTAGAAATGATTTAAAAATAAGATAATCAGCAAGTACTGGCCCCTGACCTGCTGTGCCCTATCAGTGATGAATGCTTTGATCCAATTTAAAACAGGACCACCTACCATACTATAAAGACCCCAAACACAATAAGAGTAGCCTATCGTTTTATTTTTAATTTGCTAAACGTACTCAGTGGTTGCATAACGTATTTACCTGTATTAATAACTTGCATACCTTGTATAATTAGTAGGGTTTTATATTTGCCTTTAATATATGGCTATGCTATAAAAAATTAACGTAAAGCTTATTTTAAATGTGTTACGAAATAGTGTTTAGTTACAAAAATAAATTCACCGTATCTAGACACACGCTAGTGTGTCGCGCCAAGTTAGGCAACAATCATCACAGCAAACATCACATCAATTCAATTGTCGAGGTTGTAAACCATTGTAGCGCGGTGCCATAGCGTCAGTGTCTTATATCTTGAAGCGTAGTTGGGCACAATTCAGGTTCTTGGGGGAAAATAATAATGCGGTACAAAAGCATTCACCTGACAAAATTAACGCGTGTAGGAATGCCAGCTAAGCTGCTTTCTATGCAAAATCTGACCCTCAATAACGTTGAAAATGTGTAACTAGCTAACTAGCTAATTCTAGTCCGCTCATCCCCATGTTAAATTCCATAGGGTAATTATTTCATCGATACCGAGATAACGGGAGTAGGGTAAGAACGCGATTGGGTTGATACATTCAGCCGACGACAGTGGGGTAATGACGTCACTTCCGGTTACGTGATGAAAAGAGGGGCTTCTTGTTTTTTCGTCGATCTGGAGGATGGTGGAAAAGTGCCTTTTGCTACTTTATTTTTTTTCGTCAATCTGGAGGATCCCCACTTTTTCGTTTTCATCGATCTGCAGGATAGTGGAAAAGTGCCTTTTGCTACTTTTTTTGCATCTTTTGCTGCATCTTTTGCTGACATAAATTTTTAGTTTTTGCCGATCTGGAGGATGATAGGAAAGTGCTTTTTGCTACCTTTTTGCATCCTCTTGATTCCTCTGCGAGCCCCACTGTGATATCATAAGTGAGGGTAATGACATCACAGGTCACCACACTTTTTAGTTTTCATCAGTCTGAAGGATGGTGGGAAGTGCCTTTTGCTACCTTTTTTCGTTTTCGTCAATCTGGAGGAGGTGGCATTTACTACCCCTCCCAATGACGTCACTTGCTCTGACGTCACCTCCCCATGACGTCACCAGTTCTGACGTCACTGCCAGTGATCGTGGTGCCTGCTAGATGAACTTTCAAATTTTTTTGCTTTTTAGTTTTTGTCAATCTGGAGGAAGGAGGGAAAATGCTTTTTGCTACCTTTTTGCGTCCTTTTGCTACCACTGTGACGTCATTATCTCGATGTTACTTCCGGTCACGTGATGAAAGTAGGGGTAATGATATCACTTCCGGATGAAAGATGGAGGGAAAGTGCTTTTTCATACCTCCTATGACATCACTTCTGGTGGGTAACTTCACACTAATGCCATATGAGCAACTTCACGATAATGCCATATGAGCAACTTCACGCTGATGCTACATGAGCAACTTCACACTAATAGCATACGAGCAACTTCACGTTAATACCGTATCAAAAACTTCACGCTAATGTCTTACGAACAACTTCACGCTAATGACATATGAGCAACTTCATGCTAATGCCATATGAGTAACTTCACGCTAATACTATATGAGAAACTTCAGGCTAATAGCATACGAGCAACTTCACGTTAATACCATATGAGCAATTTCATGATACTACCATATGAGCAACTTCATGTTAATGCCACATGAGCAACTTCACGATAATGCCATAGGAGCAACTTCACATTAATGCCATATGAGCAACTACACGCTAATCATATGAACAACTTTACGTTAATGTCATATCAACTAATTCATGTGTGGGGATTTACTACAAACACTAAACGAATTTAGATCGTGGTGGGAACAAGTTTAAAACGTACATAATAATTATGTTCATCCAATGTTACCAATAGGTTCTTTAGTCTCATAGAACAGAGTATTAACGGGTGTAAATCGTGGCCAAAACACCAACGTGTGATTAAACGGTGTATAACATTCATATTTTGAGTGTTTCCGTTGGGGTTTATACTCGATCAACACCTTAGATGAGGTAAGAAAACGGTGGTAGATCGTGATGGAAACAACCACTCGAGTGAAAGTTTAGATCCTCATTATCGTTTATAAAAAAAGGATAAAATGGAAGATAAACAATCAGATCTGATTAAGAAACTGGTAAAAAAAACTGGGCAAAAAAAATAAGCGATCCATTATTGGTCCGTTAGAAAGTATCAGCCTCGTGAAGGAGAAAGACGACGTGGAAGATGATATGGAAGTCAACCAAAAAAAAAGGAAACACGAGGATGATGTCCCAAATGTATTAAAACGGATCCGTTCCCTTCCATCGGGTGTGAGACGAGTTCCTCCAGCATCGTTTCACTCTTTAAAGGCTCTTTTGAAGGGCCACATATTGGGGAGACTTCGAGATGTTATTTACGTAGATTTTTTAAAATGCCAAAAGAAAACGATTATGTGTTTGGATTAAGGTACAATATGGACACGGGAGACCTCATGATTGGTAACAAAACTATCAAAATACGGGAGAACTTTGTGTTGGAAGAAAAGAAGTACCGAGGAAAAAATCAGCTTTGGAGTTTACTGACACAAAAAGTCTTGCAGTACGAAACATACGACCCCGAAGTCTTGGCTTCATACGGCTCGATTCTGAAAGACAGTAATGCCTTAATATCAAAACTACGACCCCTACTTTGGAAAGCCCAAATCAAAGCGTGGTTACAAATACGTGCATGTTATCAAACCAATTCAGGAAGAAATAAAGAAGGAGAAAAGCGGTTGGCTAGAAGAAATGGAAGAGGAATTAGATTATAACGAATCGGAGTCGAACGAATCGGGGTCAGATGAATCAGAGTCTGAAGACTCAGGGTCAAACGATACGGAGTCGGATAAATCGGAGTCTGAAGAATCGGGGTCGGACGAATCAGAGGCAAATGAATCGAAAACGAATGAATCGGAGAAGAACAATTTGGGGATGAACGAATCAGGATCGGACGAACTGGAGCCGGATAATTTAGGGTCGAAACAATCAGGGCCAAACGAATCAGAGTCTGTTGAAGTAGATTACAACAACCCGAACGCGTTGGTGAATAGGTTAAGAGTCTTGGTTGGAATATTGTTGAAGGGAAGAGTTGATCATGAATAGAAAATTATGCAAATTCTAGGGGGATTGAAGGAGATGGAAATTATAACCGAAAATGAAGAAAGGACAATACAACAAAACCTATCCAGCCTAGAGTTTTGTCTAGTAACACGATGTAATTATTGATAGGACACAATCTTAAATAACGTCAGTGTTGCTAATTCGTCATTCTCACAATGTAAAAGCTCGCGAAGCATCGGAAAAAACAGAAAAATTTGTTAACCCTTTTAAAGTTGTTCATATGACATTAGTGTGAAGTTGTTCATATGGCATTAGCGTGAAGTTGCTCGTATGCTATTAGTGGCGAAGTTGCTCATATGGCATTAATGTGAACTTGCTCATACGGCATTAGTGTGAAGTAGCTCATATAGTATTATCATGAAGTTGCTCATATGGCTTAGTGTGAAGTTGCTCATATGACATTAGCGTGAAGTTACCCACCAGAAGTGACGTCATATGAGGTAGCAAAAAGCACTTTCCCACCATCCTCCATATTGACGAAAACCGGAAGTGATATCATTACCCCCACTTTCATCACGTGACCGGAAGTGACGTCATTAGGCTCACTGTGACATCATAAGTGAGTTATCACGGATGTACCAAAAGGATGCACAAAAGTAGCAAAAGACACTTCCCCACCATCCTCCAGATCAACAAAAACGAAAAATTGGGAGTCACTTCCACCCTCCTCCAAATTGACGAAAAAAAAAGTAGCAAAAGACACTTTTCCACAATTCTCCAGATGGATGAAAACGAAAAAAAAACCTAGCAAAGACATTTTCCCACCATTCTCTAGATCGATGAAAACCGGAAATGACGTCATTACCCCCACTTTGATCACGTGACTGGAAGTGACGACATTTGGCTCACTATGACGTCATAAGTGAGGTAATGACATCACGGAGGTAGCAAAAGGATACAAAAAAGGTACCAAAAGGCACATTTCCACCCTCCTCCAGATCGATAAAAACGAAAAACTGGGGGTAATGACGTCACTTTCCACCCTCCTCCAGATTGACGAGAAACAAAAGCAGCAAAAGACACTTTTCCACCATTCCCCAGATCGATGAAAACGGAAATAAGGTAGCAAAAGTCACTTTCCTACCATCCGCCAGATCGATGAAAACGAACAAAAAGGTAGTAAAAAGTATTTTCCGATCATCCTCCAGATCGACGAAAACCGAAATAACGTCATTACCCCACTTTTCATCAC
Source organism: Lithobius niger (assembly GCA_023313725.1). Lineage (NCBI taxonomy): Eukaryota > Metazoa > Arthropoda > Chilopoda > Lithobiomorpha > Lithobiidae > Lithobius > Lithobius niger. Next base: position 28,405 of record JAHWFP010052169.1, on the reverse strand, counting down.
GTAACCGGAAGTGACGTCATTACCCATACTTTGATGCGCGTGACCGGAAGTGGAGGTAATGACGTCACTTCCCACCCCCTCCTGAGTGACGAAAAAAAGTAGCAAAAGACACTTTTCCACCATCTTCCATATCGATGAAAATGAAAAAGTGGGGGTAATGACGCCACTTCCCACCCTCCTCCAGATTGACGAAAAAAAAGTAGCAAAAGACACTTTTCCACCATCGTCCAGATTGATGAAAACGGAAAAAAGGTAACAAAAGGCACTTTTCTACCATCCTCCAGATCGATGAAAATGAAAAAAAGTAGCAAAAACCACTGTCCTACCCTCCTCCAGATCGACGAAAACCGGAAGCCCACTTTTCATCACGTGACCGGAAGTGACGTCATTACCCCACTGTCGTCACGTGACCGATGAACTGGTGAAGAAGCCACCAAGTTGGAAGTGGTTCGGCCCTACGAAGGAGTGATATCAACACACCAAAACTAACGAAATAAAACAAATTACAACAAACCTAAAACCAAACCAAACACCTATAAAGAGGTGACCAAGTTGAGAATGGTTCGGCCTATAGGTAAAAGGTAGTAGCAAATTGTCGAAAACCAATTTTTTGTTGACGTGCAACTTTATTACACATCTGCACGGCAGTGGAGTTGAGTTTAATACACAATTTTTAAAAAAGGACTGATATCATATCAAAAACCTAAACTGGTAAAAGGGGCCGCCAAGTTCAGTCCTTCAAAGGAGTGATATAAACACATCAAAACATTCGCCAACTTAATCGCACCGAATAATACTTTGGACGTTAAATGAAAACTTGAACATTGCTACCGAAAAAAAAAGTAGCAGTGTTCTAGTTTTCATTTAACCTTCGAACTATTAAGCGGTGCGATTAACTTGGCGAATGTTTTGTTGTGTTGATATCACTCCTTTGAAGGGCCGAACCATTCGGAACTTGGCGGCCCCATTTACCAGTTTTGGTTTTTGATATGATTTGGTATACAGCAGAAACAATAGGACACTAATCTATTTCGTGTTGGTAATAAAACTAAATTCTATCGCAGTTTAGGTTTCCTATGTGCATGGACAGATTTCATTATTTGTTTGTTCTTTTGTTTTCAGTTTTGTAATGATGATGATGGATATTAAGGTCTGCCTAAACTGAAATAGAAGCGTCAGAAGATGTTTTTTTAAATGAAAGTATTGTCAGCATGATATGAACAAATTGTAAAACTGAAGATATTAAAATTATTCCCATGCTTTATACACCATTTCAATACGCAGCATTGCGATATGCACATTGAGCACGAACATACTTTAAATGCGAATGCAGATAATTCTAACTTCTATTCTTTATTATTTAAGACATCCCTAATGGCAGCGTTTATAGGTTAGTTAATGCTTGTGGGGGGGGGGGGGTCTAAGTGGAGTTACGAATTGTTATGAGAGGGAGGGGCAAATGTTTGTTACGTAATAAATTGTTAATGAACTCAATAAATAAAACAATGAAAGCAACAGGAACAGACATTTAAAAAAAGTTTAATCATCTTTTATTTATTAACTAAATAGAATTTTTTTTTAAATTTATTAATGGCAAGTAGAAATGGTCTGAAGTAACCTTGGTGTGAAGTATGCAGCTTTTTACCCCTTTACTTTCGTGTATTAGGAATGAAACATGCTCTAGTCATCCAAGCATGTTTTTTTTTTGGGTGGAGAAGAGGGAGATACAGGAAAACTTTTCTTATCTCTGATATGTACGCGCAGCAGTTACTTTTGAATCAGTGTTTGCGGTGGCTACAATAAGACTATTCACAAGCACCTAGCGCTCTGCAGTGGTTTAATGAATTTACTAAAAAAAACACACTAGCAACCTGTCCACCTCGATTTTGAGATCAAAGGCCACGCTAGTGATCCGCCCGCCAAGTGCAATTGTCACACTTCATTGTAAGAAAGTAGGAACATGTACGGACGTGCACACTTGAAAAGTACCTTTAATTATTTACAAAAAAGGTAAACAGGCAACTGAGCACAAGTTCATAATCAAAAATGCACACACAAAACATTCATAAAAAAATGCAACATCGATTTTAAAAAAAACAGACGATTAAACCGCTATTGGCAAAATTAAACGCAAAAAAAAAAACAAAAATAAACAAAAGGAAAACCTAAACTATTCATTACAGTAGTAGAGCGTGGTTTAGATCTTACCTTTCAACTTTTTACAAGAATAAACACGATACATTAGAATAATTGATAAGGAAAATGTTAATGCGATTGCCATTAAACGCAATTAGTTGGTTGAAAACTAAGTGTCACCCTACATTCTAGTGGTTGAAATACAAACCATTTTGCACGTTAAGGCTGATTATCCTGAGAATTAGTAGCAGGTAACTCCTCAGGCGGTAAACCAGGCAAACGTCGTAGGCACAAATCGGCCGCATGGGTAAAGCATTTACAACATACCTGGGGTTGTATCACAGGTAACGCAATATCGTCATTATCCGTCTCATCATCACTACTATTACAGAAAGGCATAACAACAGCTGAAAGACCCGAACCGGCGTTCATATCATCCATCAGCCAGTTCAAAGGGTTACCCCTCCACCAAATAGGTCCGACACATTTTTATGTTTATAAAAATCAACATGGGGGGGGGGGTTGAGGCTGAAGGTGCGTTGATGACGAGGTCATTAGCGCCAACCTCAGTCACAGTGCAGTTGTCCGGGTTGCCACTGCGACACACATTACAGAGAGACAACATTGATTCCGAATACATATTTTTGGGGCACCCTTTAACTTGTAAGCTCATAGCTTATGATCATACCCTAAATGAATGCAAGGTACGAAAGTGGCACCATAAGTACCCTTAGGGGTTTTACCGATGTGCAAATATGCTAAACACTCGAATCTTTTATGTTTTACAATTACTGGAAATGGCCGGACCATTTCTGTACAGGCGTGATACCATTATCAATTGATCTTGTATTTAAACTATTCCTGGCGTCAGCAGATGCAAGTTCAGCATTGTGCTAGATAACTAAGGGGAGTTTAGCATCCTTAAGAAAAGAATGTGCTATAGTTTTAAGTACCCCGTGCTAACGTTCAACCGGGGGGTTGTTCTGAGGAGAGAAGGACATGTTCTTTATATGAGTGATTCCTCTGTCAGCGCAGAAATACTGAAACGAAGACCACAACATCGCCACCGTTATCACTGGCTATACATTCTATTAGTTGTCCGGTTTTATTTTCCTGCTCAAGGACTAACGACTTAAAAACATCAAACCTTGATGTTTGAACATTAAAGGGAAAACAAAGTATCTCTTGGTGAAGACATCAAGGATTGGAAGGAAATAACGCTCCTATCGCATACCGGTAAAATTATTGGAGCCACAAACATCAAAGTTCGACTGTTCAGGTGGTCTGAAGGCTTTGGCGAACATTGACCGGGGTGGGGTATATTTTTAGTTTTAGTCAGCGCGCACTCATCGCAGAATTCCGTTGGTCTACCCACAAGTTTGGGACTCACGATATTCCCAGATTTAAACATTTTTTTGAATCCTATCACACGATGCATGCACATAACGATGGTGCATCCTATTGATATCGCATGTCACCATAGCCAAATTTTCAACCCTAAACATGCAGAGTTTTGGTCAACCAACTCACCAAACGACTAATACGCCCTATCATATTCTCTAAAGACAAACACGCAACAAGACTGTCGCACTGTGCGAATAAATACTTCATCCGACCTATTACAGAAAACACATCCCCATGCCGATGCCGATAACCCCCCCCGCCCCGGTTATATAATTGTATTGAGCATTGGGTACATACACGACATCACGTAACACCAAAGGTAAAGCGAAAAATGTATCTTTCTTATTTTTCGACCTTATTGTTACTGATCCTATTTTGTACTCCAGAACAGTTGCGTCACAAATTGCTAAAGAAATCTGAACTGTCTCAAACGCCTTCCAACAAGGAGTATCAATTACACAATAACGCGCTTCTTTTTAACAAGCGCTAATACCTCAGGTATTAGCAAATACATTCAGTAGCTTGCTTGGCATAACATTGTGCAAGGTTACAAGTATGCGGTCAGGCGATTTCACTTCCCACAATAATAATTTTCCTTTATAGCAGTTTATTGATGTAAAAAAACACATATTCCCTACTTTAGCCAGGGCATTTTAAGATCTTTTCTGGGGCCCCCCCCCCCCCTTCGGAAATTATATGACAACTTCAACCGACTTCTCTTTAGGTAGGTCTTCAAATTCATTTGGCGCAAGGTTTCTTTCCAGGTTTTGGCTGTCTTAAGAGCATCATTCATAGGTCTAGCAGGACACGTAAGGGCTACGTACTTTTTTTTTGTTCTTTTAAACCACTTACTGCTTTCTGTCACTTTTATCAATCGGCTCTGAATCCACTCCATCTCACCATTCATGCTTGCCAACAACTAGACTTTGGGTTGGTCCGATGAAAACTTAATACCCCAGTCCGTGTGAATCGGTTTCAGAAAAGCTTGCCTTTTCACCTAACTCAACAAAGGGGGGTCTGCCATTCGCTTCTTTTTTTCCAATGTCGAATCAAGACCTGCTGATTAGATCAGCAATGGGCCAGGCCCAGCTCAACCCATCAACAGGTTCCTTGCATTGGGGCTACAGAGTACATCTGGGATCAACATGGGCTGCAGACCATGACTAATTTTCTCAGGAAGCTGAAAGGGGTGAGGCTTGAAGAACGGATATTCTTAGATCATTCGACATTGTGGCCTTGTTCCCGAGCTTCTCACGTCACCTCATCATGCAAAAGTTGATGAGGTAGATCGGAAACAAAAGATCAAGGCGAAGGAAGGCCAGCTTAATTATAAAAGCATTGCTACCGAACATCTACATCCACTTCCGGAGGGTCATGTACTGGCAAGTAGCCGGTACCCCAATGGGGGTATTCTTCATCACCTAGGATTGCCGAGACTGTCCTACAAGCCTTGACGAAGAAGTTGTTCACTAGCATCCATCCCTCAAGATCTGGATGAGATTTGTGGACGACACCTTCACTGCCAGGAATGAAGAGGAGATGGAAGAAATTATGGAGAAGAAATTGAATTCGTGGACATCAGATCTTGGTTTTACATTAGAAAAGAAGAGAAAGGCGCAGTAGTGAGCAGAAGGGAGAAATGCAAATGGGAACTGCACGCGAAACTGACTCACCGGCCTGGGGTATTGAGTTTTAATCGAGGCACTCCAAAGCCCAGTTGTTCGCATTCAGGAAAGGAGAGATGGGGAGGATTCGGAGCTGGCTGATGAGAGTAACGGAAGGCAGTAATTTGAAAGGGTGAAAGAAAAGTATTTAGCTCTTGAGCACCCTGCTAAAGCTGTGACTGAAGCTATTACGAAAGCTAAAGCCAGGAAAATACCCCTTGTGCCAGATGAAGCCGAAGGAGAACCTAGTTGAAGTCGTCACGTACTTCCCGAGGGGGAGAAAAAGGTTTAAAAAGCCGTGGCCAAACAAGGAATTGCCCATTTTTTTCCGCCCCCAAAACATCAGGAAACAGCTAGGAGGGAAGATTATTGGACAAGGAAAAAAGGAAAAGCTAAATTCCACCACTGGCGAACCTGAAATCAAAACACAGGAGTGGACAAAAGGAATGCTGTGGCCATTGATTGCAAGAAATTTAAAGGTCAATCTAGGGGTAAACTAAGAACCAACATATAAAATGATTAGTAAGAAGGTGACACCTCAATTTAATAATAATAATAATAATAATAATAATAATAATAATAATAATAATAATAATAATAATAAAATTTACATTCTCCGCCTTGAAGTGAGCAGAACCCGGAAGGGTGTTGAGCCACTGATATCGGGACTGTAAATTTATATTGGAAGACTATGGAATGAAATGGGGAACATAAAAAAGAGATTTAAGGTCGACGTTTTAAAAAGGAAATTTAGTACTAGACTGGAAGCAAGCTGGAATTAATTCCTCCCTACACCACCAATCACGGAGGAAGAAACAGATGAAGAAGCACTGGCTATGAACAGCGCCAACACCAGCCTGGAATGCTGACTAAAGGCCTGATGTGATGTGGTGAGGAGGGATTTTTGAATTTCTCAGTGAATTTCATTGGGTTTGAAGTGATTGTGAATGTGAATGTGAATGCTAGTGTGTTAACTGCGTAAAGAAGACAACCAGTAAAGGTTGTTGAATATTCTCAAATTTCGAGAAGAAAACCTTTAACTTTTGGGTCTGATTAATCGAACCGTGAGTATTAGTAGTTTTAAGAAATGTTGATTGCTGAAAATGTCATTTTTGAGGTCCAAAAATGACTTTTTCCTTCAGTTTGGTCAGCGTTATTTTGTGATATTTTGTGATATTGTCTGAAAAATGTATGACCCCCCCCCCCTGTTGAAAGAATCCAAAAATTTCAAGACACCCTCTTCTTTTTCCCTCGGACCCACCCCCCAGAGATAAACAATGACCAGTTCCCAGGGCCTATACTTTACCTTTCACAACGCCCATGATAAATTAGAGGCGCACTTAATTATTTTTCCGCTTGGGAAACCTGAAGTCTTAGTGCTCTTACATTCGTATTGGAGGCCAGTTACGGCTCCACCTCTTGTAAAAACATAGATTTATACAATTGCAATAATATTTTTTATTTATTTTTTAAGCGAAAAAAATAATAACACTAGTTCTTCCTCATTCCTAGCAAATACCTAGTAATTCTATGTAATTCCCAGTAAATACATGAAAACAGTACTTGGCCAGCCCTCAGGAAGGCCGGTTGAAAATTGCTTCCATTGCCTAAACGAAGTTACCTGTGAATTTTTACATCCCTTTCTGAAGGCTTTCTTTCCCTAGAGGTTTACAGTTGTTTAGAGCCGGCCAGATGTGTAACTCGACTGTGCACGTGCGTGTGCAGTTCATCCAATTTAGGAAACAAACACAGGATTTTGCCATCATATTCCCTCTCAATCTGTCATGGTGGTGACTGAAGAGGGGAGGTATGGCGGGTACAGGTAATACATATTTTCGTTTAGGCAATAGAAACAATTTTCAGCTGGCCTTACTGGGACCCGGCAAAATACTGTTACTATACGTCGTCGAAATATCTACCTATGAGTTTTTAGCATTGCAGGAGTCTTCGTCAACACTGGTGGTGGGCACTACCTGACGAGTGCCCTAGGGTTACGAGCTGGCATCCCCTGGAGTGGAAAAACTCTGCAGAACAGAGGGAGAAGGTGGAAGGGGGAGATTATTTCTTCACGTTAGGAAAACGAAAGAGATTGTCAGGGTCGAGACGGGAGGAGACACGTTCTGCAGGGAAAAAAGAGTCAACCAAAACCCCGTTGATGGGTTGTCGAAGTTTACCTGGACAGACGAGATGGACGATGGAGGAAGACCAGGAACCTTGTTCAGACGTGGGTGGCTCGTTTCGTTGTGGTGACACTGAAATGGAAGTGAGGACATTTGTGGTGAAATAACGGTTGGGTCGTGATGAAGATGGCAGATTAACTCGATACAGGAGGTGTTGGTGGTTGAAAACTGGTGGGAACGGAGTTGAATGGGATAAATAGAGAAGTGGGACTGGGGGTACATTCGAGCTGATTTCGAAGTAGGGTCGATCAAAGATTGATTCGAAGTCATGGGAGGTCCAGAGAAGTGCGAAGCAGAAGAAACTAATGTGTGCAGAACCAGGGTCGGGGTCTCATCTGTGTTCTCATCTGCATGAAGGGCCTGGACTGTCCATGGTCTGATAATCTGAATTGGAGGTGTGGAGAGGGATTGGATTTAGAGGCACGTGAGTGTTTTGTAGGAGCTTTCACTGGTCGAGAACGAGGCTTTTCGCATCTAGAATCTCTTGCTACAATTCTTAGGTACAACTTGGATTTGCGGAATCGAGGTGAGAATGTGCAGGAGGGTTTGCAGGATGCCGATAGTGGGCAATGGGTGAACCTAAGTGTCATGACCGTTGCCGGACAAGGGCAAGATCAACTTCAGTTTGGAGTAGGAGAGTATCGCTCTTAGTTGTTAATTGAGCCGATATCTTCCCATACCTGTTGGAAAAACTGGCAGTGGGGGAAATCAAAAAGCCTAGGGTTGACTTCCACAGAGGTCCCGAGTTCGTTGGTGGGGTTTTAAGGCCACTAATGAACACTGGGTGAAAACTCAGTTAGCGGTTAACGTACAAAATTCATAGTTAGCACAGCAATGTGAAAATTACCCTAAAACACTAGTAATGACCACACCTTGACACAACCTTTAAGTTTTTACGAAATTGCGGTTTAATAAAAGACGTTATTGAATCTCCGTCACAATCACTCTCGTGTTATACAAAATGATGCTGGATAACCCAATTCATAATGGTGCAAAAATAAAACCGGCCTCAATGCAAACGTGGCAAAAATATCTAATTTGGAAAGTCAGTTAGACATCTCGCAACGGGTTAGGTTTTAACACGAAACAGGCACTGGCGTCACGTAACGGGTTAAATTGACCTCTTGTGCTTCACGCAACGGGTTAGCAAAACTTATCGAGCTTCACGCAACGGGTTAAACATTTTACGGTGAGCCATGGGGTGAAGCATCAACAATAAATGGCCAAAAGCAATTTAAAACACGGAGGATTACAGCTAACCCCTGGACATCACGCAACGGGTTAGGATAGTGGATGACCCGGCCTAGGACTGCGAAAAATGCGTGAAAAGAACAGAAAGTCAACTCAAGCACTCACGTAACAATATTTTGACGCCATCAGTGACTGCACTCGCCACGCTGGACTGCTATGTAGCAACCTGCCGATAAATATTAGCCTATCTACGCAACAAAACCTCAACGATAGGCAACCATAGTTCGCATTTGTTAACGAGCAAAATAGGGCTAATTATCAAGCTCACCAATTTACCTTGAGCATGGATGGGAAGCTTGCGAAGGAGCGGTGATGAACATCGGCGAGTGAGCAGCATGAACGATGAGAAGTGACGGGCGTGGCTGACGAACGATGATTAGGTATTAAAAATAAAATGAACACATTTAAGACAAACGAACGAGGTTAAAATTTAAAACGGCGTAGCCGCCCAAGCAACGAGTTCGACAGACTTGCCGACGCAAAGAGACGACCGGAGATACCCCTGTTTACCCCTCAGGCAAGGGTTATAACCACGCGGTGGTAATTAGCATAGTCAGCTGACTACTTCAACTGACTATTACAATCAACGCGGAAATAGGCTATTAATAAAGTTTAGATATTTTATAATTCTAAGAGTTTGATGTTAAACAAGATAACTTAAGTTAAATTTAAGGATTGGTAAGTTTTAGTGATTTTAAGAATATTTTAATTTAACAAGACAACGCGAAATGATGACGAAAGTCAGCATAGACGACAAGGTGAATGAATGACGCGATTGCACTAGTGGGGAAAGCTAAACTACGTGAATGACGAGAGGGTGTATGAATGACGTAATTACGCGAGCACGCAAGACAAAATACAAGGCTGATTTAGGTAACCAGAAAATATGGTCGGTAAAGCGAAGCGCAGTCGAGCTACAGGCGATCGATAAGTGTAATATCGGGCCAGGAGCTATACAAAAGTCCGATAAGAGTTCAATGCGAATTTTAACGTTGGATTGGATATCTTTTCCTGGAGCTTGTTGTTTTTCATGGCTGTCACTTTTTCATTGTTGATGGTGTTTTGAAGGTTGTTGGAGAGTCTGTGAAAAGTTGAGTTGACAGGTCGGAGGTTTGTTTCAAGTTGACGAACCCACGATGGGGGTAGGTGTAGGTCCTTCAGAACTTGATTGAGCAAAGTCTCTGGATCAGCAAAGTCAAATAGTTCACATTCGGAATCTGCCGAGTCAACAGGATCATCTTGACCAGAGGGTGAAGGGACCAAACAGGTGTTGGTGGTTGCAGGAGACGACACTTTCAAAGGTTCTGAAGGGGGGGGGGGGCAGAAAGTGTGGGAGTTGTTGACGAAGCCAAAGGCGTGATTAGGGGTAGATTCTGAAGGCACAGTTAGTGACGAAATGTCACATGCCGGAAGTACAACCAAAGGTGAAATGGTGGAAGAGGTTGTCGGAAGGGAAATGGCTATGGACGATCAATGCTTGCACGAAGGTGGTGCAGACAATGTTAGTGGCTAGCCAGTGCAAGAGAACCAGAGCTTGAGAATGAGGAAAACGAAGCCGATTTTGAAGGGCAGACGAAATGAGAGGGGAGGCCGGAGGCACCATGATGAAAGGCTCGGAAGAAGGAGCGAGCCCAGAGGATTCCGACGTTGTGGTGATAACGAAAGAATTGTCCGACGTTGAAATGGGCAAAATGGGTTGATGAATTTCACTGGGGCAAGAGGAATGTTCTTGGTGCTTTGTTCACGGAGTTCTTTTCATCTCGTTGTCTTTTCCTGTTCTGGATTCAAGATGTTTGTGTTGGATCACAACCCAGAAATCCCGGTCGATGGTAGTACATACGGTGCATGAGCAAAGAAAATAGTTGCACGTTTGATGCACCTGGCAAGCAGGTGTGGATCATATCTTATTAGAGACTATTCCCACACAAGTGCAAGTTGATGGCGAAATTAGTTGAATTGCAGATAAATCGTTGGAAAGGGTTGCAAAACCTTTGCCGATGTGCCGCCTCGAATTTTGGGTCCCATGATGGGATTAACTAAAACAGGAACGTGGCGTTGAAACATCAAGTGGTGATGAAGGCGAGGCGAGTTGAGTGGGGCAGACCAAGTCAGAGCAGCTTTACCGAAGGCTGAACATCTTGACCGAAGGTGGATTGAAGGTGTAGAGGCCGGAGGGTCGTTGAAATGACAAGACAAACAGACTGAAAGGTCGACTGAAGATGTGACATTGAAGAAGGCGAAGGCATGGTCTTGGAAGTGGTTTCCATGAACTTTCGTGTCAGCGTTAGTTCCAATTTGAAGCTGGTCCTAAGGCTGCAGTAGAGGAGAAGGATATTCAGGTGAGGGTGGCAGCACCATGGGTAAAGGCTCCTTCGAAGTATCTTAGGATCTTGGTTTCATGGAGCATGGTAACATGACCGAAGGTAGTGAAACTTGACCGGACAGGCAGACGATCTTGACCGAAAGTGAAGGCTTCGGTGACATTCCTGGACGAATGCAGAAAGGTGAGATCAATGTTGAAGGCCAGGGTGAAGAGTGAGCCAGCAATGGTGGTGAAATCGTCAACTTGCGGTGCCTTTGAAAATTGACTTAAGTAACTCAGGTTGCGAAGAAACGCACAGATGCATGTACTAATTGCGTAGATCGTGCGAGACATGGCGTCATAATCCCCTAATCTTGCTTAATCTTAGACAATTGCCTGTGCATATGGCATTCAAATTACGCTTCATGCAGTAAACTAAACAACTGAACAAAGCATGGTCGCCGAGCTTGGTTCCTGATGGTAACTTGGGGGGGGGGGAGGGCGGGGGACAGGGAGCTAACATGGTAAACGAATCAACTGTCGACCACTCAGAAAAGAGATAAAAACAAGGGCGGAGGGGACTTTGTATTTATTTGCATTAATTCGCTGTGTCAGGTCGATGAGTGTATGCTGCGTTCGGTGCAGGGTGGAAGAAGGTTCGGTGTTATAATTCTACAATTAAATTTTCAGCTTATCTTAACAGCAAGTACGTAAATAAACTCCTACTTGCTGTTCAAAATAATACTGTTTGCAGTTAATTGCTGTCAGGTGAATGCATGAGCGTCGATACGATGATGAATCGTTCTAGTAACGATATCGGGTTAAAAATGATGCTAATTCGTGACGTGTAGAAGCAACGAGAGCTACTTTTGCTTGATCCAATCTGGTTAATTTTCGAAGGCACCCCATCTCGAAGGGGAAGGTGTGAGACGTAGGCGAACGGAGCAAAGACCTGAGACGCCATGTGTGTGAAGCTGCAGGCGTCAGCCGAGGGCGTAGTGCAGACAAACATGTCAGAGATCTGGGGGGCAAAGGAGTGACGAACGGAGACAGTTCAGATTATTAGAGAACATGATGACAATAACGAAGACAATGCAGACGAAGGCGTAAGACGCGAAGTGTGCTACAACTGCAGTTGTCAGCCGACATTGAGAAGCGATCGATTGAACCAAAATTCTGGGTAGCAAAAACGAGTGACGGACAAAGTCAGTCAGCGTCAGGGGAGTGCTCGCCGACTTGAATGAAGGCGAACGCAAACGAAGGCGTAAGGTTATTATGGAGTTTAGGCGAACCACTCCAAATCACTCAATTTTTTTACTAATCGACGCATATCATCATCCTCTTGCCAAATCACATTGAAAAACCGGGGGGAAACGTGTTTTAAGGTGTAAAAAAAACATTGAAAACACTAAAAACGATATAGTTACGATCGTGTTGAAGCGTCGGCCATATCGCAGGCGACAGAGTAACGAGAAAACCTGATTTCCATCGCAATGAAAGGAGACGGAAATTACCTAACCTAACCTAACAAACCTAACCTGAAATAAATAACAACCAAAAACGCAGACAGCATAATTTGGAACATTACTTTCCGTTTTCACGAAGCCAATTTTTCGTGCTACTCTGAATCCCGGAACATGGCCGCCGCTTTACACGGCCGGGCCCACCGTGTTACGTGGTTAAAAAACGTGTTTGAAGAGCTAAAAATCGTGTTTACATAACCAAAAAAAAAACATTTCCCCCTATTTTTGAAACGTGAAATGGTAAGAGGATGAAGATTTAGGTCGGTACGTACCAAAATTGATCGATTTATCGTGGTTTGCTTAAACTCCATAAATACCGGCATAAGATGCGAATGTGTGTAGCAGCAGGCGACAGCCAGAGGCGAGATGCAGACGAACGGGCAAAGTGCAGTGAAACAAGACGAACGTTGAACTGAGGCCACGATCGATTTGGACGGTGAGATCTTCGACTTGAACGAAGGCGGACAGAAACAAGGGCGAAAGATGCGGAGGGTGTAGTTGAAGGCAACAGCCGAAAGGAGAGATGCTGTCGAAGATGCCAAAAGTTCGCGGAGAAGAAATTACAACTTGAAACGAAGGTGAGCCGATCTTGACCGAAGGCAGGGCTAAGGCGGCGATTTTCGTAGAGCAGGGGGCTTGGAGAACTTGACGAAGGCGAAGGATAAGGAAAGAAAACGAAAGCGTGTCACTTTGACCGCACGCTAGAGGAAAAAAAGGATGGCAAAAACCTTTGTCATTCGCCTAAATTGGAGGAACTGCACACGCACATGCGCAGTCGGGTTATGCGGCTGGCCAGCTCAAACAACCAACTTTAAACCTTTAGAGAAAGAAAGCATTCGTGAAGGAAATGTTAAAATTTTATTTGTAATTTATATTTTCGATGGCGTATAGAAAGATTTAACAAACTGCTTTACAGGTTAATTTTAACCGTGGTTGCTGTTTGTAAGGCTTTACCCTACTGGTGCGCATAAACGAGTGACATACTTACTGTATCGATAGATTGCTTATCTCTTCGCTGATTTTGGTGGAAAAATCTCTAATACAACCTATGATTTTGGGTACTGACTTTTTAGCAGTAGTAATATCACGAGAGTGTAGTACTTTCTCAACAAATATTTCTCAATCACGAGTTGCATTTCGAAGCTGAAAAAATACGGAGAGCTTGTGCGAGGTGTTTTTATCAGCTTGGGAGTGTAACGAGAAGTTAAGAAAATTTATCAATACTTAAACTACGTTCGAGTTATATTTAAAACGAGAGTATGCCGTCACCTTTACAAATCAACTTTAAAATAAAAACTTCTAAATTGAATAATATTGCTCCAGCGATTTTTTGCGTAAGTTCATAATTCCTCTTTGAAGAAATGACAAAAGTATACAAACTGTTGCCAAATGCACTCATTGGTTCGTTTAGTTTTCGTAGGAATTGTATTTTCTACCTCTGCCTCAATGGATAAAGCAGTTTTGTTTCAACAACGGGGAAATTTCTAGCTAAGTCGTTTTTTCTGAAACTGTGTCACACCAGAACAAGAACAACAACAACAAGTGAACAGTTTTCAAATTTATGTGTGGCTCCCTCTTTTGCTCTTGCACGGAACTGCATAAAGGTTGACATAAAGTTGGGAAAAGTTGCTATAAAGTTGGGAAAAGTTGCAATCTACTATCTGGCCAAGTTTGGTCGAAATATAATGAATAGAAACGGAGAAATTAATAGTTTTAAACGAAGCAAGCAGTCTGCATTAAAGACTGTCCTTGTGAGGAAACACAATACACTAGTCCAAGAAAGAAAGAAAAGACAACTGCCCCGACTGGGACTCGAACCCAGGACTTCCCGTGCAACTTTTCCCAACTTTATAGCAACTTTTCCCAACTTTATGTCAACCTTTATGCAGTTCCGTGCAAGAGCAAAAGAGGGAGCCACACATAAATTTGAAAACTGTTCACTTGTTGTTGTTGTTCTTGTTCTGGTGTGACACAGTTTCAGAAAAAACGACTTAGCTAGAAATTTCCCCGTTGTTGAAACAAAACTGCTTTATCCATTGAGGCAGAGGTAGAAAATACAATTCCTACGAAAACTAAACGAACCAATGAGTGCATTTGGCAACAGTTTGTATACTTTTGTCATTTCTTCAAAGAGGAATTATGAACTTACGCAAAAAATCGCTGGAGCAATATTATTCAATTTAGAAGTTTTTATTTTAAAGTTGATTTGTAAAGGTGACGGCATACTCTCGTTTTAAATATAACTCGAACGTAGTTTAAGTATTGATAAATTTTCTTAACTTCTCGTTACACTCCCAAGCTGATAAAAACACCTCGCACAAGCTCTCCGTATTTTTTCAGCTTCGAAATGCAACTCGTGATTGAGAAATATTTGTTGAGAAAGTACTACACTCCCGTGATTTCTTTATTTATTTAATAGTTTTAGTTTTGTTGGAGACAGGACTTCAATCATATATATATATACAGCTATCGCCCGCTTTCCGAGTGCTGGGATTCGCGCGCCATTGTTGGATTCCAGCATGAGGAATGCGGGCGATATCCTTTTTTAGTCTTCTGTACAGCCGTACCAGCTGAGAAGACTATTGCAACGACTTTGTAAGTCCGTCCGTCGCTTTTTTCAATTTCGCAACGGTATACCAGACATTGACGACTATTGTTTAATACGTTAGATTCAGTGTGAGAAGTTAGTTAAATAACATGGCAAATTAAAACATCGTTACTTCCTCATAGCTAATAGACTTCTTCGACATAACTAAATGAAATAATAACATTTGATCGTCGAATTAATATCCTAAATTAAAATCCTTAATAAAAACAAATGGATTTTAGCTTCGTTTAAAATAGTCTCGTCGCATTGTTGCATGAATGAATAGGCTTACCGTCGAACCAAACTCTCCATTAGGCCTATCTGCTACTTACAAAATTAAAACTGCATTTTTTAAATTAGGCCTGAAAAATGAAAATTTGGCCTTAACTCATGTTACCATGGCAATGTCAAGTTGACACGAGTCGCTGTTGGCTTCATCAACAGCGTCTCTCTCGTCACTTTCGTATACTACCACTGATCTATATAGGCTACGTTGCGCGTTATGTTGTAACACTGTAACTGTGTGCCTGAAGGCGCGCTGTGTTGCAAAAATTAATAAGCTTACTTTACAATACTTATCTCCGTTAGCTGCTACTTACGAAATTAAAACTGCTGCTTAAAATTAGGCCTAAAAACTGACAATTACGCCTAAAATGTAAAATAGGCATAAAAGCTAACACATTTTTAACCGGCAATTGTAATGGCTACTGCTTTTAGATTAGTATAATAGAGATAGCTGTTGTACAGAATGATAGACAAAATAATGATATTACATTTCTTTGTTTTCTTCCACTTTTCATTTAACACAACGGGGGCTCGGATCCACGTGGAGTGCTGGGATCCAGGATGCCCTCGTCCTCGTTCATTGTTGCGATCCCGTCGTGCTGTATTGGTATAAGAGGACTGAACCTTAGGGCTTCGTCGGGCAGATGACCGGGTGCGGTTAACGCTCGCTAAAAATCCTTTGACCTTTGAGCTTCAATACGAGTGAGAAGCGATGAAGACCAGATGTACGGTCGATTGGACTGGTAAAACAACATGGAGGAATGTAGCTAACAGTTTGACCTGATAAAATACCATGTGGTCGTTTAATCGGTGTCGAACAGGCGTGATTGACGCTGGAGGCTGGTGTTTGCTGGCGCGCCATTGGTCAATTAACGTTAGAAAATTATGAAGGCAAATTCTTTTCAAGTTTTCCATTAACATACCAAGTAACTAAATGCAGATGCAAACCTATTTACGTTGCCTTTTGAACTTATATGTCAGACTGCCTGAGCGGGGAAATCGAACCCAGGACCTTTGAAACCAAAGGCCAAAGTCCTACCGCTGAGCCAGACTGACACGGCCAAAAGGAAACGTCCATAGGCAGCATTTAACACGTGCGTATATACAGTACAGTGAGCCTTGCTGGAGGTTGCTGGAGATTTGCGGATCTGGTCGAACCCCTGGAAAAGGGATCTTGGCAAAGTCCCCCACCAGGACTATCGGCCATATAGTAGCGTGAGAGGCTATCATGCTCCTTCAGTGGTTATGGGAACTATTCTGGCCAATTCTGGACAATCTTTCGGCCCCTGCCATGATCGGAGGTTTCCCGGGTAGAAACCCGGGTTGGCTCCTCCCTTTGCCAGACATTTTTTCTTCTCTAAAAGCCTGGTAATGTTCAAAATTGCGCCGGTTCAGCCACATAAACATTAAATTGCTTCGGCTGACTTAGGCTCAAAAGAAATTAATAAAAAAACAACAGTAAGCCGCATTTACGCTATCCGCAATTTGTCATGAGACAGGATGTCACAATACGAGAGTACGACACTTCAGCTCGAACCACGCAGCACTGCGCTACGAAAAGCTTGGCTTCTGAGGGCTTTAAAGAAAACTATACTAATTATTCAGCTGTGTACGGTTTCCCTGAATACACACAGTGAATTTGCTGACTATACGACCTGACTCGCGACTCTGTTATATTTATTTTGACATGCTCAACTCAAACAATTAAGCCGCATTTGTAATCGTGTGCTACGTGTGCTGTCGGCTGGGTAAATGGCGTCGCTGTTGTTTACAGAAAAAATAATTGTCCTTGCCGACTCCGAAATCAAAAACGGAAAAGTAATTATAGGAATTCGCCTTAAATCTAGTAGTAAAAAAATGAAAAGGAGAGAATGGTCGCAGTTGCCAAAGCAGCTGTTCCAACTTTAGCTTGTTTTCCACTCTTTTTTTTGTACGAGTTTTATGCCACTTATACTTATCCACAACTATAACAATACTTATCGAAGAACTGACCATTGTTTGAAATGTGCAAAAAAATAACCACAATAGCATTTTCATCACCTGGTTAATTCAAAGCATGAAATGTTCCCATTTTTGCCTCATTCGGCTACTAATGTATATTTTTTGCTAGTCATTTCTTGATCATAAATTGCACGCATGTTTACTGGCATTTTTCTATAACTTAAACTGTCTAAGAAACCTGACCAATAAGCACCTTCAACAAGAAAATAGTTAACGGTCGGCAGAAGAATTCAGTTTTTCATCCGAATGTGATAATCTTTTACCAAGCATTCTGAATGGAATTAAATGGCTTTAAAATAACAAAGTAAAATCATTGGAACAATACAAACCAAGAGTGGAAAAGGCAGAATTTTCAAAAAGGACTCTGCGCTTTGAATGTGTGGGATGCGTTACGTCCTTTACGGGCAACGCCTTGATATTTTGGAGCCTTTTCAAGAGCGATTTCAAGAATTTTGATCCGTGCTTGCTGTAAAAAATGTGTACATCAAAACCGATTTGTTTACCATGGTAATTTAAATTTGAAATTGTCTTCCCCACTCTATTTAATAATGAAAAAAAAAAGCAGAGTCAGTGACACTGCACTTTTAGTCTTCTGTACAGCCGTACCGGCTGAGAAGACTATTGCAACGACTTTGTCCGTCCGTCCATCGCCTTTTTCAACTTCGCAACGGTACCAGACAGATATTAACGACCACGATTTACAACGTTAGATTCAGTGTGAGAAGTTAGTTAAATAACATGGCAAATTAAAGCATCGTTATTTCCTTATAGCTAATAGACTTCTTCGACGTAACTAAACTAAATAATAACATTTGATCCGTCGAATTGAAATCCTAAAGATAACACTGCAGCCGCAAAAACAAAACCATTTTAGCTTCGTTAAAATATTCTCGTCGCATTGTTGCATGAATGAATGGGCTTGTCATCGAACCAGATTCTCCATTAGGCCTATCTGATATTTAAATTAAAACTACAGTTAAACAAATTAGTCCTAAAAAATTAAAATTAGGCCTAAAATCACGTTACCACGGCAACGTCAAGTTGCTACGAGTAGCTCCTGGCTTCATCAACAGCGTCTCTCCCGTTACTTCCCTACTACCACTGATCTATATAGGCCACGTTGCGCTTTACGTTTAACACTGTAACTGTGTGCCCGAAGGTGCATCATATTGCAAAAATCAAGAGGCGTACTATACAAATCAAATCTCCGTTGGCTGCTACTTACGAAATTAAAGCTCCAGCTAAGAATTATGCCTAAAAGTTGATAAATACGCCTAAAATCTAAAATAAGCTTAAAAGTTAACACATTTTTAACCGGCAGTTCTGGCGGCTACTGCTTTTAGATTATATAATAGAGATAGCTGTTGCAATGCGCGATAGAGGTGTGCGCCTCACCATTGGTAGTGACAGAACTGTAAAGAAGACCGGATGCGACTAGGTAGTCGCTCTAGCCGCTTGTTTTCTTCATCACCCGTAATAAAATAACATCAACAGGACCTAAGTAAACATTGAACATTATAGTCTAAAATTCAGGTGATGAAGGGAAAACAAACAAAAAAATGTAGGCAAAAGGGTGGGGGAGTGGGGTGCATCCTTACACTTCACACTTCACTGGTTGCGTACCTGACCTTTATTGCTGCAAAATTGTCCTAACTTTGCGTGTATTCATTCTATTCTATTGGAGTTTGCCAATCTTATTTGTAAAATTATCTACCTCCTGGTTTAATTAATGTTTGTTTATGTACTTTAAATGTTACCAGTACTGTCACGCGTTATATCGCCACCTTTTAAAAATTTTCTTAGCATTTTGTTTTTCGTCAGTACCGCATTCGTGAGCAGAAGGCAATGAGCATTTCCGTAATCTCCACCAACAACTCAGTGGTTAGAAACAAAAATCCCTGGACCACGGGATCCCCTCCAAACATGTCATTTAAATCAATAAAGTTTTCCGTTCTATAACAGAATCTTCGTCAGTAAAAACACACAAAAACACGCACAAATCGTGGTATAGGTGCCATGTCAAGAGGGCTCTTAACAACGGTACCTACCACGATTTGTGTGTGTTTTTACTGACGAAGGTTCTGTTTCAATGACTTAAATTACATGTTTGGAGGGCTTCCCGTGGTTCAGGGGTTTTTGTTTCTAATCACGAACCCTCGTCTGAAGTTCTTTTTACAACTTAGCACTAACGCTAAAGATGGCGAACATGCAGTTTTTCTTTGATAGTAATATTTATGTAAGTGTAATTAGCACATGTAGGGCTGGATACAAGCCCTGTGCAACAACAAAATGGGCAAAAAGTAAGTAAGGCCCCCAAGACATAGCAAAAATAGACAACAACAAAAAAAACAAGTGTGATCGTAACTGGTGGATCTCTCCCTGTGTCTGCGTTCTGATTGGTCTAAACACAGTTGGAAGGCTCCGCCTATACCTGTAGATGATTTTAAGAGACCTCAGAAGCAATCTGTTTCTAGCCATCCTAGGTATAGAGTGTACCACTCACACACAAACAAGTTCATCACTCTGGGGTGATATCTTGAGTTGCCTTACGGGGCCATTAATTTTAACGTTGTACGGCAAATGTTGGAACGGCAAAAAGGCAAATACAATCTGTCTGGTTAACTTGACCATTAACTCATTCGGTATCCTGATACCACGTACACAAGACATAATTGCAAGGAATTTCATTTACTTCTTTTTTCAAAACACTGGGAATAATTTAACATTGAATATGACCCGAAATAGCTTTTCAGCCAATTTTGGACCAAAACTAGAATTTACAAGCACCTTGCACTACTCACTTGTTCCGGAAAAAATTCTATGCAAACATGGTCCCCTTCATGGTCCCATTTGAGAGCTTCAGATGGGATAATGTTTAAATTAAAAACGAGTGAGATCATCATATCTGCATTTTTCGCCGCTCCATCCATTGCCGTTCGATGTTAAACTTGAAGACCCTTAAGGCACCTCAAATCAAGACCCCAGATTGATAAGTTTTTTTTGTGTGTTTGACAGTGATGCAAAAGGAGGCAAGGTGCTGGTTAGCGTAGTTGCCTCAATTTGCCAATTGTCATCTGTGTCATCTGTGCCCCATCGTGCTCATGTCGACTGCGGCTTATAAAAGATCCTAGGAATTTCTGATTGGAATTACCTAGCAAAATTGTTCCATTCGCCCTCTGGAGCCCTGGCTTCGGCTGAGAGCAGTAAAACCTCCAAAGTGATGCTAAAGAATACTTTTCAAACCCCAGCATATGAGGAATTAATTCTCCCCAATTTTTTTTTCATTCCACCATCACAGGGTGAAGACGTATCTTTCTGTTGAGGGGGGGGGGAGATAGGGCTTAATGGCGCGTCGACAGCTTGGTCATTAGCGCCAACCTCAGTCACAGTGCAGTGGTCCGGGTTGCCACTGCACCACACATTACAGAGCTATTATTCAAACCCCTAATCTAAATCTTGTCATACATCTGTACCTCCTGCAAAAATTGAAAAACACCGGACAGGAGGACAGACTTATCGCCCAATTGGCGCACAATGTCATGCGGAAGATGGAAACGACGACGAAAACCATCAAGATGGCAACAATCAACAAGGAAGTGCCGGACCGTAAGTGGCCGCCGACACCAAGAACATTCAGGAGGATCAACCCCCCGCAAAAGGAAACAGTGCGTAAGTCGAGTGTGACCAATGCGCAAACGGGCCGAGTGCCATTCCTCAACAGTACCTTTAATAGCTCGTAATTTATTGCCGTCCTGTCCATCCCACGAGGCTTGCCAAAAAGCGTGTAACCTCAGACGCAGAGTTGGAAAAGCGTCCGAGGGAACAAGGCTGAGATCCCTTCCGAGAGGGCCAGAAAGGGCCCCTTTTGCAGCAGAATCCGCTTGCTCATTTCCACCGCTTGCTCATTCCTCTTTCTGTTGAGCTGAGTTAGGCTATGGCTTTCCTGCAGTACACAAGCAGCCTACACGACGTCTTATCCAATTTTTTTTAAAGAGGAATTTCATAGAAAAAAAAAATTCGTGTGCTATCCATACTCTAACAGCATGTTTGGCGAATTCGAACTTTCTTATTAGCCTTATCTCCCTTTGGTGGTGCACTTCGTTACAATTTTACAGTTTTATTTTCAATAAATCCCATAAATCCGGTCCTCAGCAAATGGTGAAGATTTTCGTCACACGCAGTAGTCCCAGTAAGCTACAAAATAGGTAACAGGTCGACTATAAGAATTAAACGTATTTATCGGCCCCGTAAGATGGTGAACGTGCATATCAGTAGCGTGCACTGCACAGACCACAGATAGGGCAGCGGCAACTTTCAGCAAGAAAGCATAGTAAGTCTTAGTGCATCTTTTTTTTGGGACCTCTTTTTGGAGGTTTTTTCCCTTTTCTTAGCCTTTTTTGTCCTTTTCAGGCTCCCCCCCCCCCTTTTTATGCTTTTCTTAAGCCTTTAGCGGTTTCTCCGGCACCGCCACATCAGCAAATCGGCACAAAAAAGCCATATTTTCCAAAAAGCGGATTTTCCAAAAGGGTAGGAGCAATGCGGGGGCCCCCCCCCCCGGCCCCCCTCTGGGCCCGGCCCTGATGCGTAGTGCATACGCTGAACCATTCAGTCAGATCCTAAAGTTTGATTGACATGACGTCAGTTTTGACGGAAGTATCATAAACGGGTCGGACACGCCTTTGATCTGTCTGATTAGTCCTGGAAAGTGCTCGATAACGCTATGAAACCACAAACAATAAACCACAAACCACAAACAATAAACCACAAACAATAAACTGCTTTTTCCATTTAAAGTTGCAGTACGCATGTGGCGTTATGAAAAAAAAAAACCGCATTGCGCAAGTTTTCACTTATCACTGACACACCCCTCAGGTGTTGTTACTTAAAAAAAAAAACTTTCTGTGGGCTAGCAAGTCGATTTCATCGCAGCAGCTTCCTTTATTCAAAGAGAAGCAAGCCATGAACGCTTTCTTTTTGATCTTATCACGCGTTACTCCATGTTGTGGTCATCCAAAGTTACATCTTTATGCATCAAACCAAACTACCGCAAACGTCGTAAAACACCTGGCACGAAACATGTAAACAATACGTGCTACAAATCAGCATTATTTAATAACATTCATTTCATACACCCTGCGATGATGTAGATTGTGGCAATCAGTTCATCTCAAATTGACCAATGGGCAATAAACAAAAACGTAACCCATGGGCTTATCTTAAAAGTATGATCGACGATAATATTAGCCATAAATAATAAGAAAAAAACCCGCCACTATGAACAATGTTTATAAAAATTAGTCATTCTTTTCCAATTCGTTCATTCCTTTTTATCGTAATTGAAGACATCGAGGTTTCTGCAGCCTTACTCTACATTATAAAAAAAAATACTTCTACAAATATGAAGAGTCAATTCATATTTTTGGTTGCTGCATTGATCATTGCCGCTGGAGCTGCTCACAAGGTATGGTTAACAAAGCATTTTCTGCAAATTGAAAAATTTTGAGTACATTTAAAAAAAAAGTTATTAGCCGATACGTTCAACGCACAAGTAGTTTTTATATTGGACACAAGCACACTAAAATTATTGAGGACACCACATATCAACCACTGAATAATACTGTATATGTTTTATTTAGCTGGTCTTTGAAACTGTACTTTTAAACTCTTTAAACATGCAAAATATTTCTTGGTGGTGGACTGTCTCCATAAAAGTAGGACTATAGCCTCCTCCCCCCAAAAATGGAAATTGTCGAATTAATGTCCTTTTTCAACAGCTAAGGTTACGCGGAACGGAGTGAAACAATTTTCCTAAGAAATTCATTAGATTTTTTACTTGCCACAGTGACATTGAACACGAGTGCAAGTCTCTTCCCAAATGCACAGGGTGGGCCGTAGACAGGACTGAAAAGACGAGAACGAAGAAGTCAGTACATAACTAAAGCAAAAAGGGTAAAGCACAGGGAGAAGGATGTCCTTAAAATCCATAAAATCACGCACTGAAACAATAAAATGTTAAAGGCGTGATAGTAGCACAAATTTTAAGTGACGTATGGTTCCTGACGTTCAGCTCCGGCCTCGTGGTTAGTATCAATGCCTAATGTGGTCAAAAGTTAGTACATAATTGCCGTTCATGCTACATTGATTTCAAGGATTTTTTTTATGCTGTTCTTACATCCAACTCCCTATACTTGTGCGTTTTTTTGTTGGTATTTTTTTGCATTGATGTCAGTGGTTTTATTAAATAACTGCAAATGCCAACGTGGTTATTGCTGATTTTTCTTTTATAAACTTGTAGTTTTACAAAAAAAAAAAACACCTTAGCTAGTGTTTTCTATATAGTAGTGCGTGGACGCTTGCTCAGGTTTTTAAAATGTACGTTCGTCCCATTCTTGAATATAACTCAGTGATTTGGTCACCTTATTTGCTTGCTGATAGAAGAAATGTAAGACTTGCCATATGACAAACGTTTGGTCACTCTCTCCTTAGAGAGTGTGTGTTACAGACGATGCCAGGCGGACCTACGCACCTGCTACAAACTGGAGTGAGGCTCTCCCATACCAGGGCCCGGGGGTCACCATTAATTACATGCAAAGCAAATTTGCGTACTTGTGGGCATCGGTGGCGCTTCGATTGGTACAGGGCGACAATAATCTGCAGACATAACTTCTTCCTGTTACGTGTTGGAAACAAATGGAACTCTCTTCCCCGGAGAGGTGGAGGCGGAAAATTTAAAACTTTTTAAAACGACACTTTCACTTTTTTTTTAGTAATAATGAAATGTATAACTTTTACTGATTGTTGTTGGACGACAGTGTGTAACTATATTCATTTTTATTGATCGTTGTTGGACGATAGTGCATAACTATATTCTTTTTAAAGTGGAAACGACGTAAGTGGTTATTGAGTTGCCCTGTCATTTCCCTTCCTTTAATCGATAAATAATCGACGAACAGTTTAAAATTCGTCCTAATTTTGGACTTGTTCCATTTAAAAGATGCCATTAAAGATGCAACTGATTATCAGATGGAAAACACGCGATATAAGAAGCAGCCTGCAATAAAGACTGGCCTTGTGAGGATAAAAAATACACTAATCTGAGAAAGAAAGAAAAGACAACTGCCCCAACTGGGACTCGAACCCAGGACTTCCCATTTACTAGCCGGGCGCTCTAAACGCTGCGCTACCGGAGCGGGTTTTATTAATATTAATAATACAGGTTTAACCACGTTAAGGGTTTGGAGCTGGAAGGGGGAACCCACTAACACCAGTCCATAAAAGGCAAGGTAAGTATAAGACAGAACAGAATCAAGGGACAAGTGTAGTAACTAATTCTGGCCGCTTTAAAAATGTCCTAAGGCAAATTTTATTTAATAAAAATTTAAATTGGTCAACTGAACTCGCCTCAACAACCTAACTCGGTAAGGCATTCCATGCGCGGATAACCCTAATGCAAAAGAAATTTTTTGGCACTCGAGCTTGGACGCCTGTGAAGCAAGTTTAAAAGAATGTCCACGGGTGATCGCACAAGGACTGGGATCGAAAAATGGTAGGTCGACGGCCAGGATACCATGCAAAATCTTAAATGTTAGGATTAAGTCAGCAATGAGTCTACGAAGTTCAAGGGATCGAAGCCCGGTCCGAACCAACCTTTCACAGTAGGACAAGTCCTACAAACCGGAGCGCCGTTTTGTGAATTTTCGTTGGACAGATTCAATTCTGTCAATATCACCCAGTAACGATGGAGACCACACAAGCTCGTCCAATAAGGAAACACTTTGACAATCATCATTGATTGGTTGCTTTTCCCACTCCTTCACATCAAGAGTAACGAAAGAAACATTCGGCTAGTTATTTATTACTCACCGAGCCCATTTTGTCCTCTGTACAGTAAATTCTGCGTTATAGCCATTTACAGAAATCACCCCTTTTTTATGAAAACTTGTTGAAAACTGGCTTTGGAACTTTTCGGTTTGGTTTCGGTTTCAGTTTTTAAATCACTGTTCGGTTTCGATCATTGACACAGCACTTGAAATTCAGAGACTTCCTTTGGTGTTACGACGTCTTTAAGGGCAAATAAAGTTATTTACACGTAAGTGCAATAATAGGTCTTTTTTTATTTTTACCTCTGGTAAAGGTAAAAAGAACAATTAAAGCCGTTGCATATACAGCATTTTACACCATAAAAAGAAATAATTTGAGATTTACCAATTTTAGTACTATTTTTTGACGCCGTTGTTAGCTTAGAGTGTCAACCGATTTAATTTGTATACGTGTAATTTTAGTTTTTTTCCCGTAAAAACCATAGTGTGGTTTCCCATACAACCTGGGATAAAATAACTGGGAAAGTCAAGGGAATTTTTTGATTCGGGGAATTGCAAAGTTATGAGGGGAAGTCAATATATTTCAATTGAACAGAAATTATTGTAAAGAGAAATTGTTCAAAGGAGCCCATGTTCGAAATTCTAAATCACAAAATGAAGGTTAAGAAATTGTAATAAAAGAAAGGAAATTTTCTGGACAGTTAAAAAAAAAAACTTCAAGAAGCTAAAGATACTGAGTGTGGAAAATTACCGAGCTGAAGAAACTGCAGTGAAATATAACTTATTAACTGCACAAAAAACGGCTTCATCGTTTAGAAAAAAAGCACTAGAGCTCGTATCCCCATGCTCACAGGTGTGAAGGTACACAAATAAAAACGGATTAGAGTTCAGTCTAACGCAACGAACTATGATTTGAACTCCAATTCCAAGGGAACAAGACTGTTGAATGCTTCCGTTTTGTGCCGATCAAATGTCAGGGGAAAATTCACTTTTTTTTAACCGAGAAAACTGTGAAAGTTGTTGATTTTTTAAAGAGGTTTGCGTTGGAACCCTGACAAACATTTGATAATAAAAAAAAAAAAGCAAAAACACAACATCTGAAAACTGTACGAGTTATTTAAACAGCTGTTAAATTAACACACTTTGAGAGCGACATCTAGTGACAAGAAATGGTACCAAAATTGGTAAATCTCAATTTTTTTTATTGTACGAAATGCTGTGAAATGCAGTGCACTTGTGAAGCCACAAGTGCACTGGCTTGACTACAAGTGTTTTTACGACAGTTGAAAAATGTCAATAATTGCTATAAAAAAAATAAGTGAAAATAAAATTATTTGAACTTCAATGTGAATTTCAGAATACATTCCTTACTTTGGTTATGTGTACTGCCTAATTTCTGCAAAACCATACATATCCGACTCCGCTAGGTTGACGGTTGATGTAATAGTTTATTTTGTTTTTCGTTTCAGTTCACTAAGCAGCCAGTGATCAACACGTACACTGCCTTCATTAACAATTGGAAGACAGCCAAGGAAGCCATCAAACTGGCCAGCCAAGCCAAACCTGCCTTCGCAAAATTCCTCGAGGTATGTCCAAACATCTGTCATTTAGAGGCAAAATTAAAGTGTCGACATGGGTAAAATCAAGAATTTATAGGGTTTGGGAGGAGAATTTGTAACTCTAAAAAGTCCCTATTGAAACACGTTAGATTGGTCCCCATTAGTTCAGTCCGAGTTTTCAGAGGGCGCCACGTGTTCTATCTGGTCTTTTTTGCTCATTTTTCAGCCCAAATCTAAAGTTATCTAAACTGCAACTAAGCTAAGCTAAATAATAATTAAATATAAGCTAGTTTCGTTTAGTTTAATTTTAGGCTAAAAACTGAGCAGAAATTCCCACATAAAACACGTGACGCCCTCTATAAACTAAGACTGAACTAATGTGAATGTATCTAAGACGTTTCATTATGGGGTCTCAGTCACACATTCTCCTCCCCAACCCTATTAGTTCGTGGTAAAATTCAAGCTTTCGTGTGCAAAATTAAAATTTTGATAGGCAAAATTAAAGTTTTCGTTAAAGGGAAATTTTGTTTGTGTAAGGAATGTAAAGTTCCTAATTTTCCTAATTTTTGGGAAACTCGTTAATTCCTACTTCTTTGGAAACTTCTTACTTCCTTCTGTGTTTGGAAACTCCTTACTTCCCACTTTTTTTGGAAACTACTTACAGTAATTGCTAGTTTTTGGAGACTGCTTTATTTCCTACTTTTTTTTGGAAACTCCTTACAGCCTACTTTTTTGAAACTCCTTCTTTTCTTCTTTTTTGAAATTCGTTACTTCCTACTTTTTTAAAATGACTTATTTCCTTCTTGTTTGGAAACTCCTTACTTCCTACTTTTTTGAAACTCCTTATTTTCTTCTTTTTTGGAAATTCCTTACTTCCTACTGTTTTGAAATGCCTTATTTCCTTCTTGTTTGGAAACTCCTTACTTCCTACTTTTTTTGGAAACTACTTACAGTAATTGCTAGTTTTTGGAAACTACTTTATTTCCTACTTTTTTTTGGAAACTTCTTTATAGCCTACTTTTTTGAAACTCCTTATTTTCTTCTTTTTTGGAAAATCCTTACTTCCTACTGTTTTGAAATGCCTTATTTCCTACTTTTTTGGAAACTTCTTATTTCTTACTTTTTTAGAAACTGCTTATTTCGTTCTTTTTTGGAAATTGCTTATTTCCTACTTTTGTGGAACTCTTTATTTCCTACTGTTAATTGGGGTAGCTGCAAGGGGCACTGAATAAACATGGAGGGGAAAAGAATTTCATCTTACTGATAAGGCAGTGAAGCCAGGGATGCACCCAATACAAAATTTACCGAATACCAAATATACAACCGAATACTTAACTTGCCGAATACCGAATTATTCGGTCCTATGCTGAATAATGGTCGAATACCGAATTATTCGGTCCTATGCTGAATAATGGTCGAATACCGAATTATTCGGCCGAATACTTAACCGAATGGTCTGCCCAATACCTGTAAATCAAACATATTTGATCACTTTTTCTTCTTTTAGGAATATCAAAAGACAACTCCTCACAAACCAAAAACCGAATGCTTAGGTAAAGTTGTCACATTAACACAATTTCATAAATATATACTGAAAAAATATTCGGCCGATATTTTTTTAGTATATATTTATGAAATTGTGTTAATGTAAGAACGTTTACCTAAGAATTTGGTTTTTGGTTTGTGAGGAGTT
>JAHWFP010052168.1:1001-15046 GCA_023313725.1 Lithobius niger | reverse complement strand
TCCCTTAGTGATTCAGCCGCTGGTTCAGTCAATAATTAAAGATAAAAGGAAAAACTGAGCCCAATTTTTCCGGAATTTTCATTTGCAGCTTGCATTTAGTCGGTGAATATTAGTTTCCAAAATAAGGTCATTAGCACTATTTTCTTACATCCACAAAGGACAAAAGTGCATTACGCAAATGTTTAAACCGCAACAAGCCTTGTCCTATACAGACTAAATTACTAAAGTCCAGTCTGCAAGTCATTGGTCACTTCGAACGTCTCTTCCTGCGAGCGAGAAGTAGACTCGGCGTTCTAGAGTGAGTAGACTCGGCGTTCTAGAGTGTCTAACGGCTAAAACGGACTTACTGTCGTAATTATTTGTCGTTAACAGTTTATCATTATCCAACCTGCAACATGAAATATGCATATTCTTCATTTCTGAAACCAATACCTTAAAACAATCGAACTTTCGCAGCCATTCACGCCCTGGAGGAAATAATCCATAAAGGACAGTAGCAGAGAAGCCAACATTTTTCTGTCTAAATTTCATTGTCCAATACTGTACATAAACATTCAACTGTTTCTGTGTTATTAGTTCTGTATTTCATTGATGCTTGGGGAATGAAGGCCCCTTTTACGATGAAGATCCATGAAGGCCCTTTTATGTTGAAGACCCGGGGGACCTTGCCGTCCCTGCCCTCCCCCCCCCTGTTAAATCCTCCCCTGGTTATTTCTTAATATAAAATTGAAACAAAATGAAGTTGAAATGAAGAATGCAGCATTTCTACTGCTGTTTAACTGGAATTCACCTTTTTCAATTTTTGTTATTATTCTTTGTTTTTTAACTTATTTTTTTCCCTTTCTGTGTTATTTTTTTAAATACTTTTTTTAATTATTGTTTGTGCATTTTAAAATTATATTTTTTAGATTATTTTCTTGGAGCCGTTCGTCATTTGGAAGTAAACTGATCCTCGTATAAATGAACCGGATCAACTTTGAACTTTTTTAAATTCTTTTGAAGGAGAAGGTCTAGTAGGTTGGGGGTGGGGGGGGGGGGCAACCCGGTCATCGAACCAGCTGTTTATGCCTGAAGCTGCCTCTCAATTAGCTCTGCCACCGCTCATACCACCACAAAGGAAGTCGGTTCTATTTTCTACACTCTCCGTGTAGTCTGTGTTCGGGGGGGGGGGGGGGGGGGAGTTACCTTGACCTTTTTATTTGTGAAACTTAGGGTAAAAGTATGATTGTGAATAAACAGGATTCGGTCTCTTTTCTATTAATTGTAGCCCTGAAAAGGGCTGTTGTTTGGGGCTCTGAAAAGAGCCGTTTTGACAGTAAGTTTGTAAACAGTCAAGCTCAGAGAGATTCTGGCAAAAATAGAAAATCTTCGTCGTCGTCACTTGAATCTTCAAGTCGGTCGTCTCATCGCTGCTATCTGCTGTAACGTTGATGAGCAAAGGTTCGACTAATGTTCAACAAGAGCATCTTTGTCCCAGTATTCATTTTCTAGTTTTACAACATGCTCACAGACTTTTTTTCCAGTTGGAATCAGTGACTTTGGTGATGCCGGCGTTCGTCAAACGTTCAACTTCTGCTAGTTTGAAGGTGGTGTTTCTCGAGCAACGTCACCTTTCACTTGTGCCCAAATTAACTCGATAGGGCTAAACTACAGGTAGGCGAAGCACTACATGACCGTGTGTTGCTGCCAGCTTATCAATAACGTACCGTTTAATAAGTATGTTTAATAAGCTTGTATAGTTCGGGTTTGCGCATATTTTCCGTAAATGGGATAGCGTGGTGGGTTAACCAATCCATCATGTCGCCTTTCAAACTATTGCTTTTGGGTGCACGTTCGACTTGTACGCTGTGGTAAGCCGCATTGTACATAACGATAACACTGTGTGGTGGAATGTTAGGCAATAGTTGATCTTTAAACCAACGAAGAAACCGTGGGCCATCGACCTCTTCGCGATAGTCTGCGGTCTTCACTCCACGAAATACAAGCTTGCCTCCTGCTACAAAACCATCTTCACTCCCAGCGTGCAGTAAAATTATTCGTTTTCCCTTACCCACCGGTACGTGACGCCCGTGAACAACTTCTTTGCTGTGCCATGCATCTTTCACAGAATGGTTTTCGTTCATCCATGTCTCATTAAGAAACACAATGTGCGTTTTTGTTCGCGCATACGCTTTATTGCACGTAAGTACATGCAGCAGACAGCGACAATATCAGTTCGTTCGAGTAAAATTTTCCGCTGATCAAATTTCTTGAAACGAAAGCCTAACTTTTCAAAATAAGACGCATACTAGTTAACCAACCTGTAAAACCAATACGTTATTGAGCCTTGTGCATGTTGGCTACTATTTGCCGAATTACACGGCTATCAAAGTCGTCGGGCGCACTCTTTAGTGAAAACCGCGGCCGCTTTCTACCGGGTGTTTGGATCGTTTTGCCTCTTGAACAATCCTCGTAACGGTGGAGAAACTTACGTCAGTATATTCCGCTGCAAGCTTCATTGCATTCTTCGTACTCTTTACGGGACTGGTGGGTGGGGGGGGGGGTACAACCTGTTGAAAACAACGAGCGACGTTGAGAATTATCTCCCTGGCTTGATTGTTTAGAGCCTTCCCTTGACGAAGCCATTGCCTAACTAGATTACAAGAGATCACGTCGGCAAAGACGAAGCTTAGATAGCTTGGAACCGTAAGCGACGGCCGCCATGGTTTTTCTGACTGCTATCGATATCAACAAGGCGCTCTATTACCAATAACGTAGAATCTATTATTTGCATTATTCTGAGGCGAACTGAAGATCCGGCGCGGACACAAATAGTACGGAAGGTCTGGCTTTTCAAGTCACATAAAAGTCTCCAGTAAGCCTTTCTGTCTAGCTTCCCTGCATAGCAGAATGATGTTGTGGCAAGTAATGACAACGAAAACAGTACTTCATGGCTACCCAGCAACACCATTACAGGTCTTGCTGGGAAACATTGATCTCTTCTCTGAATCTCGGTTAGCTTCTTTTATCAGTCACATTTCATCTCATTTAAGCCACATTGCTACAAGCCAAGAGAGGTTTAGCTAGGCAGATTTCTTTTGATCATCACTCTTTTCGCATCTCGTCGAACTTCTTTTTTTCGCCTCATTTCTCTTGATTTAGGTCACATTTCGACCAGCCAATTAGGCTTTGGATAGAAGATTTCTTTTCATCAACACTTTTTTCTCATCTTGATTTATTAGAACTTGAACTTGCGTACATTACTATGGAGTCATAATCATTCCAGGAATCTGCTGACATGCATTTCATGTATACTAGATGGGCAAATGGTCACAGTCAAGAGGCTGTCGCCTCTATCATGAAGCTTTTCCTAATCGGAAGGTACCAAATAGGCATACCTTTGTAGCCGTTGACCGTCGCCTTTGAGAGACTGGAAGATTCGAGCCTGTTACTGCCAACTGGGAAGGAAATGAGCTATCAGACGAATTGCTGTAGAGCAACGAATCCTGGGCCTGATAGAGGAAACTCCTGGAACCAGTACGAGAGGAATTGGAACAATGGAAAGTGTGTCACATATGACTGTCTGGAGGGTTCTGCACGAACAGTTGTTGTATCCATACCACCTCCAGCGTGTTCAGTCGCTTTTACCAGCCGACTGTCCGGCACGAGTGGCATTTTTCCATTGGTTTATGCAGCATTGTACCGAAGACCCTATGTTCATTTCGTCAGTTCTGTTCACTGATGAAGCAAGCTTTACCAGGGATGGCGTCATTAATTTCGATAATAACCACTTGTGGGCAGAGGAAAATCCACGTGGCATTGTCCCAGGTAGACACCAACTGAGGTTTAGTCGAAACGTTTGGGCGGGCATTGTTGGTGACGAATTAATAGGTCTCTAATTGTTGGCGCCACGTCTAAATGGTCTATCAACAGTTTCTCGTACACGAGTTGCCTACCTTACTGCAGGATGTTTCATTGGGTATCAGACAATGAATGTGGTTCATGCATAATGGTGCTTCCCACATTTTAGCCTCAACCTAGCACGACAATTCCTAAATCGTGCCTACGAGCTCGATGGACTGGTCGAAATGGACCACATGCGTGGTCCTCACGTTCACCAGATCTGCATCCACCTGACTTTTACTTTTTGCGACATCTAATAGTCGGCAATGAGGAAGACCTTCAGCAGCGGGTTGTCGAGTGTTGCCATACAATCAAAAATACACCCGGTATCTTTGAACGTGTTTGCCACTCAATGGCAAGACATACCCTTGCCGGTGTTGGATCGCATGGTGGACACATCGAGCACCTTTTGTAGTCGCAAAACAAATTTCTTTCTTCTAAACTTAAGACGGTACCAGATTAGGAATTTTGGTGCGCTGCATGGCGACGCAGCGTTTGTTTCAGTAAAACTACCAAAATTCCCTCATCTTGTCCCCCCCCCCCCCACCAACATCCTCCATTTGCCCCAACAGCAAAGTTTTACGACCTACATTATGAAGTAATGAAATTGCAAGAAGGTTGTGTCAATTGTAGTTGTTTGAACAAATTAGGTGAGAATTTATGGAAAAACATCAACGTTTTACTTGCAACTTCAGGGGGGGGGGGAGGGGGCTGTAACGAAAAACGGATGCATTTCCGGACCCATGTTTATTGGACGTTTTAGTGTTACTTTTTACACCCAAGTTTGGTCAGACCTTTAGGTACACCCTGTATAACTAAGAACGTAATATTTGTTTGTTAGCGACTGTTCATAGTTGGAATCTCGATAATCCTTATCCTATTTAAGTCCGGAGTAGGAATCTCGATAAATTCTTAATTCTTTCATTCATTTTTTCGTACGGCGTACGCAATGGGAATCTCGACGCTCAATTTTTTTTGTATGTCTTTCAAACGGAATTGTATGTATAACTAAATACTATGCTCCTTTGTTGAAAAGACAGAATCCTTACTTATACAGACAATTCAGTTGAACGACACACAAACAAAAGAATTAAGATTATCTGGATTTCCTCTGTGGACACACACAAACAAGCAAAAAAAAACCTACGATCTTAGATATAAATAAGATAGTAATATTTGTTTGTGTATCCGCAGTGAGCATTTCGAAAATACTTATTCTGTTGAAGGCCGCAGTGGGAATCCCGATAATCTTAAAATTTTTGTTGGATTGTGTCTTTCATTAGAATTGTCTGTATAAGTAATGATTCGAACTGTGTTTTCACGATATTTTCATGCAAACAGAAACTTCTGCTCTATCTCGTAACCCTGAATCTAACTAAATCTAATAGAAAGCTTGGTCGAAGGCTGAAGGAAAACCACAGCAGTTTCATGCAAGCGGGAAATCACAACAATGCTCTATAGAGCAGCGTCAAGTGACGTCATATTGGATACGAGATACCAACTGGAGGGCATAGCTACAAGGTGCACTAGATTAAAATGTAACGAAACAACGGCACTTCTAGTCAAGACAGTGCGTTGAGAGTGTCTTTCTTAGGCTTAAAAGAACGTTGTTTTCTCCAACAACAAAAATGGCGTGTTATAGGCTTAAGAAATTCAGTCTAATAGCGTTGGCTTCAGTAAGACGACCTTCTTTTCGCCCTCCAGTGCTCCTTGCAGCTAACCCAGTTACTGGCTCCACCATAGAGTTATACACAATAATACTACGTTGTGGCACTGCTCTATAAAACCGGCCATATAAGGGGGCTGTCCTGGTTATTATTACTACGGTACATAATAGACAGTTTTATAGAGTATCGTTGTGATTTCCCGTTTGCATGAAAATACTGCGACGTTACTGGATATGTGGACTGACAAAGAAATGAGATTATCGCGATTCCCATTGTTGAAAGTACCCTGAAATTTCCAAGAATATTAGAGCATTGTGGCGATTTCCCATTTCCACGAGAATATGGTGGCTGGAAAAAACATGACATCATTTCAAATCATTTCAAATCAATGATAGTTCAAATCATTACTTATGCAGACAATTCAGTTTGAAAGACACACAAAAAAACAAAAGCATTAAGAGTATAGAGATTCCTACTGCGGACTTCAATAGTAGAGCAAGGATTATCGAGATTCTTATTGCGGACATGCAAACAAACAAAACTACGATATTAGTTATATATAGACTAGGGCAGCCTTCCCGTATATGGCCGGTTTTATAGAGCAGTTGTTGTGATGTCCTGTTTGCATGAAAATACTGTGATTTCCCATTAGCAGTCGCCCAAGATTACATTAGATTAAGCTAGGGCAGTCTCCCCCCCCCCCGTATACGGCAGGTCTTATAGAGTATTGTTTTGATTTCCCGTATGCATGAAAATATTGTGACTGGAAAAAAAACATGACATCATCAGTACTGTGCCTCTCTGTTACGAGCTTCTAGGACAGTACCCCCTTATACGGCCGGTTTAAATAGGAAAGTGATTTTCCGTTAGCAGTCTCCCATGCTTTTATTAGATTTAGTTCGATTTAGTTAGTCAAGATCCCGTCTGCATGAAAATAGTGTGCCTGAAAAAAAACACAATGTCATCAGTACTGTGCCTCTTTGTTGAAAACAGTTCGAAGCATTGTATAGTCGGTCGAGGCGCGGATCATCAGGGTGTTCAGCTGAACATGGGTCCTGGCTTATGAGGGGGCCATCAAGGACCCTGCACAGTACTGAATCAGAATGCAGAATAGATAAATTTAAACGAATAAGACAGAAACCCACAAAAAGCTGTTAAGCCAATAGCCAACAATCACCACATAATAAAACACAATAATTAGTTTAGCTGCACCACAAGGAGCAGAGCAGCCTTCAGGCTTGATTATCGTATAGGCCCTGGAGCTTCTATCCCAGTTGGCCTTGCGGCAGCAGCTGCCGCTTGAGTTTTCCCATTCTAGTTACAGTAAGTACAGCAGAACGGTCATTTTCTAAATGAATAATAAGTAAAAATTATGTAAGAAGTGCTATGGACCAGTAAATATTACGTGGCTTGTCCCTACTGCCGAGAGAAACCCGTCAAGCTACAAACACTAAAATACCAGGGCCACCTGATTAATTTTAGTTTTTGTCTGCCCTAACGAAAATATACATTACCTTATTTTAGCTTAGCTGGCGGCCCCCCCCCCCGCAATGGAGCTCTATTATTCCTAGCTTGAAAGTTGGCTCCCCAGACGGTCTCGTAACTCACTGCGCATGACAGGAACTGGCTCCCCCTATATAAGCGATCCACTGTGGAGTGCAGCATCTTTCTTCCAACCCGCAGGAACCTAGTCCATCGAGGGGAGGCTTGAGTGGGTCGTTGGGCAAACAAAAACTAAAGTTAAACAGGTGGCCCTGGTATTTTAGTATTTTTATTGCCACTAATAAATCTATTACCTTATTTTAAAATAGCAGACCTCATCACCAAAGGTGGCAGGCTAGGTTCGGAGTACCCACGTTACAAGCCGGCAGCCCCATGGACAGTGTCCGGGTGGAACCCACGCAAATTATTACCAGCTTAGACCCGGGGTCCTCAGCGCCATGAGCGAGCATCAGGTAATCAGCAGAAGCCAGGGGTAGAAATGAACGGTTCAACACAAAGGTGAAGGTAGAATTGCATTTATGATTAATATGCCAACCTACCTTGGACAGGAAGCGTGAAGACTGTCTCGAGTTTTTGCTGTAGGTGTTGCAGGCAGGCGAGAATCGATGAGGCATCGTGTAGTTGCAGAGCAGGTGCATTGTGGAATCGGCAGGAAGGAATCAGTGCAGGAGGTAACAAGTATCCCTTGAAGAATTGGGAATCGGACCTCACAGTTGAAGCTGGTGCCTATGACAGGACGGGTAAAAGCATGTATGACGAAGAAGAGTTTTGGGTGAATCAAGATGATGAGGCCCGGCAGAACCAGTAGAATTGAAGACGAGGCGGATCATAACCAAGTCAGTAAGTAGCTGAAGATTCCGGCAAGGGCATTGAGGGAAATCGCACCGATCTGTTGTCGCACATAGGTTGATGGTTGTCTGGGAGTTCCAGTTGGTTCGAGAATCAGGTGCATATAAGCAAAGAAACAACAGAGCACAAAACTGGAGCAGAATCGTAGATGAGGGAAGAACAGGAATCGGTCTGGATGTGTTGAGAAAGCGTGTTAGGAAACATAAGGATTGGAAGGAATCATCTGGAGTAATAGTTCCTTGTCACAGCACAATATAGGGAATACTGGCTAGAATGTCATTGCTTGCCGAATCGATATATTGATGAATCTGAATGAAAGTTGAGAAAAAAATAGGGAACCGGGCAAGGAGTAATAATCCCAAGTCAGTTAGTGATGACGAAACTGGGAGCAGGACCCTTGCGGTCCAGAGTGGCTTTGTAGGAGAAAGGCATGATTTTTCAAATAACCAAGTAATTTTGGTTGTGTTTAAGGGAAAACCCGGAATCCCAAGGCTGCGCCTTTAGACTTTCATCAACATCACGAACAAGGCAGAGATCTGGTAGAGATGTCGGTGTGATTCACGATTCTGGTGAAAACAGGAACGAAGGAGGGAGTGTCATCGAACTGCAAAACCGAGTAGGATGACTAGGTTTGGCAGGTAGGCTAAGCGGCCGCTTGAGACCATGCTGATTCCAGCAGATCGGGTGGAACCGAGGATCCACAGTCAGTGGTAGCAGAAGTAGTAGAAGGTGTGGGCGTTGCTTGTAACGGTATCGGGTTCGCGGATGGCGGAGTTGGAATCGAAGGTGGATCTGATGCTGGCAAGGGCAGAGTTGATCAAGAAGTGGCCGGGAGAACCAAAGGAGGCGTAAAAAAGGGCCCAGCCATGGCTGATGGGTCTTGATAGGGTGATAGCAACGGTGAAGGGGCTACCTCGTGCAGCTTTTGGACGGTCGACAGTGAAGGAAATTCGGATTAAGAATGAAGACCATGAGGGGATCGTAGCTGCAGAGCCGCTGGAGCCCATGGAGGCTTCGGTTTCGAGAATGACTGCAGTAATAAAGCCTCCACGGTGGTGAAGGGGTGACACCCAAGGAAGTTTGTGCTGTAATGGACGATAGTTCTTTTGATCTTACGGTATTGGTCTTGCAAAATGTCCAAGCAATTTGAAAAGGTAACCACCTCGCATTGAAGAGTTATAGTCTGGTCTTGGAAAGAGGCAAGTGAGGATCGGAGCAATGAATTTTCGGATCGTAATGTAGTATGCTCAGTTGAGAAGCTCTTGGACCAAGAAAAAACGAAACGAATGTTGAAATCCATGTTTTCGAGGCTACGAACTGAGAGCTGGAGGCCTCGAGTCCTGATTGAAGACACAGGCGGGAACGGAACCGGATCGGAAGATGGCGGTGTGACTGCGTTGTCCATATTAGATGGAATAGGCCGGATTGGTGAATCGACTGTGGAAGAGACATTAGGTGTACTCGACAAAGTGACGGAGGTTGTGGATGGCACTGGAACCATTACTTGGGGCGGAATCGGGGTACAAGGAGGCCGCACGGAGGAGAGTCGTGGGGGAGCCATGGGGAACCGAACGTTCTTTACCCTGATCCCCTTTTTTGGAAGGAACGTAGGGTGTGGAGGGCTGAACCCAGAAGGATCTGGAATCGCACGAAGTGTATCCAGAGAGGAACGTGGAATCATTGTCGTAGAAGACACCCTTTTTGAAGTTGGCGACACGGAAACAGCGGTAGCAGTAGATTGCGGAAGTTTTTTCTGATGTCGCTGGCGATCCACCCTCAATCGAGAATTTCTTTGACGACGGCATATTTCTTTTCATTTAGTTGGAGATACCTGGATAGAGATGGCACATAAGAGGTCCAGACCGTTGCACTCACGACGATTTTGGCAGCAGGGATGCAGATCGAAGTGTTCTTTTCTCCCTGCTGCAAAACTGAGACACACACAAGGCTTGTAGTCGGGAACGTTGGCGACCTGGATGGGAGGCAACGGGTCTTCGGAAGAAGAAGAGTCGGAAGAAATGGTCAATATTGAGCCACACAGTCAAGATCAACAAGGGAGCCGTTACAATTTGAAATCGTGCGCTCCAGATGATGCGACCTCTGGTGGCAGCGCGCGGAAGAAGAGACAGAGAACCCGAATGCAGCCCACTGCCCTGGTGACGAAACGGGAGCAGTAAGGAATTGCTGCTGCTGTCATTGCACCTCCTCTATCGGAGGTGTGTGGAAGGAAAGACTGAAGGATAAAGATGAATCGTAACCGTGATGGGTGATCGGTAAATACTAGTGGTGGCGCTTGTTGAAGCGAAGGATCAACAACTCGATGTACACCTGTGGAATCGTGGATGGGATCCCATGCCGACTGGACTCTAGTCGGACCTGTTGTCGTTTGACGAAGTGACATAATCATGTCTTCTTTTTGTTAACGTCAAAATTGGAGATAGAGCGTAATCGTAGCAGAAGAGAAGGTTCGTGCTGGAGTAAAGATGGCTGGAAGGGTTCATTGAATGCTGGTAACAAGGTAATAGAAGAGAAGAATAGATGATCCAAAGGCGAGTAACCGGAAAAGAAACACGGCTCATGGCAATCCTGATGGCCTGTATAGGCCTGAAAATAGACGTGAAACCGGGATGTCGTCGTCTGCTTGACTCAATCTGTCTGGAACCGAAGACGAGGGGTATGTAGGACCGGTGAAAGAATGGAACTTGTAGGATGCCGAAGGACGGTGCTAGTGATGCTAAGGTGATGCAGGGGAATCGTACGGTCCTAGTGAAACATCAGCAGAAGGCGGCGAAACATCAGCAGTGCAGGATCGACGATGAATAGGAGCGGAGATAACGTCAGTCAATTTTGGATCAGGAAGACGGATCGGGTCGTCTGTCTTGCAGAGAGGTGGGATACCTGGTAGAAGCGGGAACGGTGTCCGAGTAACGCGGAGAGCGAGAGCGAAGGGTAAGAAGTCTGATGAATCAGGATTTGATGAATCGGAGGACCACGGTCAAGACAAAGAAGAGTAGAAGGCGAAGAGGTAACCGAGTCAGGAATGACAGGCCCCGGGAATCAACAGTTGACAGAATTCATCAAGGGAAGACAAAATCGTCTTTGGAACCGTGGAAAGGGAACCAGTAATCGTAGACCCGTTGGCGGGGAAAACTTTGGTGGAGGACTTGGCTATCCCCCTAAAGGAAGCAATCGGAGAAGTAGAGGATCGATCTTAGAAGATGCTGATTAGGGCCGAATCAACAAAACGACCCACAAGAAGGGTATTCCTGACGAAGCTTCGGAAAGATATAGGAAGGAGTTTGAAGCAGCAGGCAGATCACCCCAACACGCTGCGGCGCCTTACCCTTGGCAACCTTGTGTGGCTTCTGTGATATACGACTCGATATAGCCAGGTCAGATGCTGTAGTTGAATGCGGAGTGGTTCAATCAGGAGAGGGAATCGAGGTA
Organism: Lithobius niger; assembly: GCA_023313725.1. Lineage (NCBI taxonomy): Eukaryota > Metazoa > Arthropoda > Chilopoda > Lithobiomorpha > Lithobiidae > Lithobius > Lithobius niger. The sequence continues at coordinate 3,698 of JAHWFP010052168.1, read as the reverse complement.
CCCCCCTTCCCAACCGTAGGATATGGCAACACTCGTTGGGTGAATCGAATCCACAGAGCTCCAGAACAACTGGCTAATGCAATTACCTTAGGAAGAAAGATGCTGCGGTCCACCGCGAATTGCTTATATAGGCGGAGCCAGTTCCTGTCATGAGCAGCGAGTTACGACACCGGCAGGGAAGCCAACTTTCAAGCTAGGGATAAAAGAGCTCCATGAAGGGGGGGGGGGAACTACTATGTTAAAATAAGGTAATGATATTTTCGTGGCAATAAAAATATGCATATTTCAGCAATTTGATGTGTTTGCTGAGCAGAAAGCTCGTTAGGTGAACTTTTGAGCAATAATCACGCAAATAAAATGTCATGCATTGATTAATTAAAAAAAAATTATATTTGTATACATTTTTTTTATAATTGTTCTGTTGGCGACCTTCGGGTGGGGGGGGGGTGGCATTTGGTTAAATTGAACACGGGTCCGAAGCGTACTTGTTCTGCCACTGAGTCAGTTAATCAGAGTTGGAAAATCTAGCTTTTGTCACCATTGGTGCATTTTATGATTCCAGTACCATAATGCAACACCATAAAAAACAGTCAAAATAAATCTGACAAAGTATTCTGGGAAATAAATTTCTGATTAATTTCTTGTTAAATGACTGATGTTTGAAAAATGTGGATAATTTTAGGGTTAAAAAATAACCGAATCCCATTTCTTAATTGTACTAATCCTAAATCCACAGACATTGTTTTACTTTGTAATGATATAGGCTTATGGTGCATAAGTGTGTACTCACTGAGAGGTGCTGAAGTAGGTGCTCTAGTGCCACCTATCACTTTGTCGCTTTCATCCTTGTGATCAACGTTTATTGAAGGAAAGGCGCTTGACATAATTTCTTTAAAGCAATATAACTGAAATGAAAAATTAACGTCATTGTCACTTAGTCCAGGTAGTATTGGGGAGAATCAAAACGCAACTTGTTTAAAAAAGAAAATAGAATGTCAACTTTAGGGTAAGATCTAAAACTTACACGCGCTAGTATGGCACCCGGCTAGACTTGTCTATCCTAACTATACTTTGTTCCACATTACGTGTTCAGAAATGACGTGACGCTTTCTTCCACTACGAGTGCAAAAAATCCGTAAACATCACATTCGTAACCGTAACTAAGTTGAGTCTACAAGTGTGATATCCACATGTACAAATAAACGAGTCATCATCCAATCAGTTTTCTGAAAACATAATGTGGAACACAGTATAGCTCTGGCGCAATAGCACAGCAATTAGCACTATCGCTTCTGTCTTTGCAATTAGATCATTTTTTGACGAAATTAGGAAAAAATTCCCGTAAAGATTAAACTTGATAAATATTTCCAGAAGTTATTCCCGAGTAACATACTAAAAGACCCCTCAAATCTGGAGCTTTTGCCACCATTTTGAAAAATTGTCCACCGCTGTCTATTAAATTGTCGATTTTCTAAAAAAAATCAGACAAACTTTTATTCCTACCAAAAACGGTGCAGAAAACTAAATTAAAAATAACAAAAATCTACAAAAGAACGTCCATAGAATGTTTACGCTATGACCAACCATTTTTTTTAGCAATCTACCGACTTATTACATGTTTTCAATAAGTCGGTAGACTTATGACCAACCATTTTTTTTAGCAATCAACTGACTTATTGAAAACATGTAATAAGTCGGTAGATTTCTATTCCCTTTTTTGTGAACAAAAAGAGAAGAGAAAATTTTTCATGCCATACCTTTAATAAAGAAAATAGTTAGAATTTTTCTTAGTTACTTGTATAGAATTTGGCTCGGTTACATACAAGGGATAAGTAGGATACGACGAGCTAAATAAGTATTATTAGTCACTGTATTCTTGTTCGTATTGCTGTAGCAGACATTGCGTTTGACAGCCCAACATAAAATTAAACTTTAAGCTTCATATTTTCTGGGCAATGAATCGTTAACGACACACACGCTGTGCGCATCGTCCTCTGTATGAATTTCAATGCAGTCTGTAGGAAATTCTCTACCATTTCAATGTTCGTAGAAATGCTGCAACCACTCGTATCGCTGCGTTGCATACCAGCCTTCTGCACCCACAAGCTTGATTTGCAGTTGCATGTATTGAGGTTAAGAAGTTCGCCTGAAGTTCGCCTGAAGTTTGCCTGGGGCCTGAAGGGTTTGTAACGGGTAGTAAAGTTTTGCCACACGCAAGGAATCTTGGTAGGCTGCTTCTGTTGTGGGTGGTAGAGCAGATTATTAAGGTTACCAGACAATTTGCAGTTGCGAGTATTGAGGTTAAGAAGTTCGTCAGGGACCTGAAGGGTTTGTAACAGGTAGTAAAGTTTTGCCACATGCAGGGAATCTTGGTGGGCTGCTTCTGTTGTGGGTGGTAGAGCAGATTATTATGGTTACAAGACAATTTCCAGTTGCGAGTATTGAGGTTAAGAAGTTCGTCAGGGACCTGAGGGCTTTGTAACAGGTAGTAAAGTTTTGCCCCATGCAGAAAATCTTGGTGGGCTGCTTCTGTTGTGGGTGGTAGAGCAGATTATTAAGGTTGCTAGACCATTTGCAGTTGCGAGTATTGAGGTTAAGAATTCGTCAGGGACCTGAAGGGTTTTCTAACAGGTAGTAAAGTTTTGCCCCATTCAGGGAATCTTGGTGGGCTGCTTCTGTTGTGGGTGGTAGAGCAGA
>JAHWFP010052166.1:96850-109459 GCA_023313725.1 Lithobius niger | reverse complement strand
TTTTTTTTTCGAAGTTTTCAGGAACGTCCACAACAAATTGACTGGCGGCAACAGTAAAAGAGAAGCAAGCCTATAACTTTTGTTGCCTTCATCAGTAACAATCACTAAACACCAGAATATTTCGTAACATTGTTTCGCATCTGTTGTATCTGAAAGATACTTTTAGTTTAGTCTATCGTTTGTTTATGAACTGTGCAGTAGCATTAGGAAAAACACATACTGTATTCGGATCACTTCCTTCAACATTTGCGTCATCATTTTTGTTAGGAGCGTCTAACAGCGGCGTAAGAGTTGCAACAAGAAATCTCCTCGAGCGTAGCGAGACGACGCCGAATGAGCGAGCTCGAGCGAGCGCAGCGAGCGACTCGGCTAGTCTACATCATTAAAAACGTATGATGTGCGTGCGTGTTTGTGCCTCTACTCCTCTTGAACCAAGGCACCTACAAAGATGGAAGATAATTAACTTGCGCTTCGGTTAGGCCGCTGTCAGACGCTCCTAACAAAAATGACGACGCAAATGTTGAAGGAAGTGATCCGAATACAGTATGTTTTTTTTCCTAATGCTACTGTACAGTTCATAAGCAATCGATAAACTAAACTAAAAAGTATCTTTCAGATACAACAGATAACAAAACAATGTTACGAAATATTCCGGTGTTAAGCGATTGTTACTGATGAAGGCAACAAGTTATAGGCTTGCTCCTCTTTTACTGTTGCCGCCAGTCAATTTGTTGATGGACGTTCCTGAAAACTTCGAAAAAAAGGTTTAAAGGGTCAAAGGGTTTTAACGAGCGTTAACCACTCCTGGTCATCTGCCCGAAACCCTAAGGCCCTATGTCTGCAACAGCCAGATTCCCAGGCGGTCACCCACCCAAGTATCAATCCAGCCCAATGCTGCTTAACTTCGAAAAAACTCTGGTCCACAACAATGAATTTTGGTCAACACTGTCTGCCGTCATTTATTGTTGCGTGATTGTTGCGGGAATTTGTTTTCCGCTTATTTGGAGGTTATTAATGCACTTTCGGACATTCAGAATAGGCCTAAACAACGCACGGTTTTCTTACCATTCTTTCGACATATTTCTCATATTTGTAGCCGTCTACTTCCAGAGGAACAAACACCTTTCCAATCAACCAACGGACCATGCAACCACAAATTGCATTTTTTTTTAATGATGTGGATTAAAACATATTTCATTCTGAGTTGGACGAGTTTTACGCCACGAACGCCAGGTTCGCTGACTGCATAGCCAGAGCGTTTCGGCGTCGGTTGCAAGTAGAACGAGTCGACAACGAAGATGACGAAAGCGACAAAATAAAAAAAAAAGAGAGAAAACGAATTCTCGGTCCAACGAAAATCCGAGCCCGCCGCCCGGCCCCCACCAAACACGGGGGTAGAGAATGAGTGCCAAGAGCAAAGAAATCAAGCGTTCGTTGTCACGTTCTTTTTTATTTTTTCCCCCACTTTAATGACATTTTTCAAAACTAACTTTGTTGATCGTTGGTGGAAAACAGCGTGACGTAACAAACTCAATTCAGTTCCAGTTATTAAATTGAATGCCGGGGAAAAAATCAAATGTCATAAACTAAATATGATCCAAAGTTGCTGTATAACACTTGAAACAACTGAGGCACAAGGCGTAAAATTATGACATGTTTGCTCGTGTGTTTTTATTCACGGCGAACTGGAAATAGGGGAACGTTTGTCTTGGGCTCGCCTGGAACCCCCTCGAACTGCGAAGGCTATAATTTGATCTTATCATGGTTTTTAAGATTCTGCATGGTCATATTAAGGTCGACCTCCCCTTATTCGATTTGGCGCCAGTCTTAAATCGCACTAGGGGACACAGTTGGAAATTATTATGTCCCGATTCTCATCTGGACTGCCGTTCGGACCGGGTCGTCCCGATTTGGAACGCCCTTGACAGGGTAAGAGGCTCCTCCAACAGGCTGATCTCTGTCTATTTCTTAAACGGCCTGTTACTACATAAAGTAATGCATCACACACAGCGTAACCTCAAGGGCCAGAGTAAGCGGCTCACCCCCCTTCTGCCATCCTTCCACTCCTGTGGTAAATTTTTTGTTTATTATTATATTTTAAATATAGTTCTCCAACGGTCATTGGCCAGTTGGGAAATTGACGGTGGGTCCCTGCAATCGTTCTCGCTTTGCTCTGGCCTACTGAGAAACTAAAAAGGAGCAAAAACATTAAGTAGCCAGTAAGGCTTCACGTCGAAGTCTTAAGTGCATGCAACAATGACTAATCGCGTTCTTCTTCTTGGGATAATTTTAACACCTAGCCTCCGTTCTGTAGGGATCCATCTTGCTTCCGCAGCTGACCCCTTAATCCCACCATGAGTTACTAAAGACAGTATCACAGCTGACCTTGGTTTCAGGATGAATCACTACAACTTGTCCCTTCTAGAGGTCGATTGTAGTATGTAACAATGTACCATTTCACACTATCTCCGTCTACAACACTGCTGTCGCATACTTTACTATGACAACGATTGTAGCAGCCCGATTGTATTATAGTTTTGTTATTATTCTGTTTAGAATCCCATTCCCAGTCACGAGCCGACTCACGTAAGTCGTATCCATCTCAAATCTCAGCTGGCATAAGAGAAGCCGCAAAGTTTCCAAAGAGAGTCGGCCTATAGTGATATCATTCAACCAGGGAAAGGCCACCAAGCTTAATCTTGTTAGCCAAGTTAATCGCACTGACTAATAGTTCGAAAGTTTTCATTTACGGTCCAAAGTAGTATTCAGTGCGATTAACTTGCCTGATAGGATTAACCTTGGCGGCCTTTTCCTGGTTGAATGATATCACTACTTTCAAATACCGACCCAGTTTGGAAACTTGGGAGCGGAACGTCAGGGACACGTGTTGCTTATAATATACGTTTGTACCAAACCTTTAGATAGATTTTTAAAGGATTTTTTAATGCAACTTTATATTCTGTTCTCTACGCAATAAATAATTATGAAGCCCTCCTGCTTTGCACACAATCTTCATGCCCGTTCCAACTAAACAATACTAAGCACTTTATCACAACCGAATAACAAACCCACAAACATATTCGTAATCGACTTTTTTGCTTGAAATTGAAAACTGATCATGGGGTGGGTGGGGGGGGAGGGAAGGCAAAACACATTCCTCATACATTTCTCAGTTTTCAGTTACTTCATTTCGTTTCTGAAGTAAGAGAACCAGTCTTCCTCTATAACTGAAATGTAGTCAGCAATATATTCTTATAATCAATCCCGTTAATCCCATCACGGTTGGATTCCTTTTTTATTGCCTACTCTAGTTTTATTACACGCCCTAGGCTAGTTTTTTTTTTTTTTAGCGCCCGATTTATCCTGGGTTAAGAGTTTGTTTAAATTTATTTTGAAGCACGATTTCGATTTACCTTAAACTGTATTTATTGCTTTCATTCCGTTCAGCGCTATTTTGCCATAGTAGCAGCCCCGGTTGGCTTTTCTGTACGACTCTCGGGCTGCTCATGCAGCCTGCGTTGCGGGAACTTTTTGGAGAGAAAGATGGTGAAAGATTTTTTCCCCCCTTTCATATGCATAACTTCGAAGCATCTTCGCTCCAATATAAAGCGAGTGAAGAGGGGAACTGATACTAGTCATTTTCTATAATTCACCGAACAGCTCAGCGCCAGGGCTATGGCTAGCAGGGGAGGGGGGGGGAAGGGACTTGTGCCCCAAGAAACACTGAAGAGGGCTTAAAAAAGCTTATCCAAGTTCAATTTTTTTTATCGTTTTCGTATTATTGTAGAGTTGGACTGTAATCTTTCGTCGTGGTGAAGGGGGGGGGGGGGGAATTGGGGGGGGGGGGGTAAAAATTCCCAACCCCCCCCCCCCCCCAAAAAAAATCCTAGCTACGGCCCTCCTCAAAGCTGTCAAATGATCTGTATCAGATGGCAGAAAGATTAAAAGAGTTGTCCCCAAAAGAGAGATGTCGCCAGCCAAAAAGCCGTCTCCCGTAACTGCAGTGAGAATTACAAGAACCACTCCCTTCCCCCGCCCCCCCCCCAAAAAAAATGACACTGTGTCATTGACAGTCGTTAGTCTTTTGTCTACGAAGTTAGACAAAAGTTTGAGTGTGTGGGTTAAAGGTGGGGAGGGGGGGGGCGTGAGGGGAAGGGAGTGGAGAAGCTAAGGAAGTGAGAGTTGTAGGTCACTTTTTCCTGTGAACCCAATTACTTGGATCGATGGCTGGCCAATAAAAAGACTCGGTCAGGCCCCAAAAGGGGTCAACCGAGAAGAGTCCTCTTCTTCCTTTCACGATGAATCCTTTAAACTTGACTCCAATCCTCGCTACCTTTTAACGAACGCGCCTCACCTCTAATCCTGTAATGTAGTCGAAAGGTTTTCTGAAAGACCGGGAGAGACTTCATCACACGTTGAACTTAAAGACGCACAGTATATTTCTGAAGCTCAATTTTTTTTGGTAATTTGGGGCCCTTCGAAGTACATTCATGCAACATTTTACGGTGATGAAAAAACTAATTTGCAAGTGATGTAGATCGGTTTTAGGATTCTCCCCTGATAAAAGCAATGGACCTACAATTGTCATATACTCCAAACGATTTAAGTTTTCAGCATCAATTGCGTGCCTTGCTCGCAATTTTAAAACTAAAATGCTTAAAAACCTGAGACAGCAAGAGCTGTTGGTGTGTCAGGTTTTTAAGTATTCTATCTTTTAATAATGTGAGCAAGACATTCAATTAATGCCGAAAATTAAATTGTTTTGAGTGTATGACAATTGTAGGTTCATTGCGTTATCAGGGAGCAATCCTAAAACCGAGCTACTGCTAAAGCAATGTACCCACAATTGTCATACACTGAAAACCATTTCATATTCAGCACTAATTGTATGCCTTGTTCACAATGTTAAAAGTTAAAACACTTAAAAACCTGACACAGGTTTTTAAACAATTTAGTTTTAAAATTGTGAACAAGGCATACAAATAATGCTGAAAATTAAATCGTTTTGAGTGTATATGACAATTGTGGGACCATTGCTTTATCAGGGAGCAATCCTCAACCGAATATTTTCCTGGAAAGATTGCGATTTCAAACGTAAAGCTTGCGAACAGTATAAGTGGCACCTGCCCTTCTGCAATACCGACCACTTTCTTGTGGTTATATTTATTTATTATTATTATTATTATTATTAGACTCAAAGTTAGACTCAAAACAAAATATTTAGAACGACGACATTTAAAAATGTAACCGTATTTCTTTCTTCCGGGAAGAAACGGAAGAAACGTATTTCTCCCGGACGAAAAAAAAATAGGGAAAAAACCTATGGAATAAACTTGCCAACTCAGTCTTGAGCCTTATTTACCGTTCAAGTTCAGCAACCATGCAGTTTCTCAGTATTCTGCGTGTGCGGCTATTCCTGAAAACCTTTGAACCCATTGTATACTCCAGGCGGGTCTATTCCATTGGCTGCTGATTTTTCAGCCTCCACTGACGTCACAATACAGCTCAACAGCTTACGCACATGCGCACAAGTCAAACCGGAAATGCTCCAGTATGCGTGCCTCGTGACGTCACGTAATGAGCTTGGGAGTGACCACCCTTGCTATATACTGCTGTTCAACCAATCTTGGTATACTCTCTGTTTTGGGTAACTACAAGGCTCTCTCCAGATGGAATGGTGCGTTGATACTTGCGCTGCAGTCAGGACGGACACGGTATAGTTCTGCCTGGGGTGGCAATCCCTGAAAAACCTTTGAACCCAATTGTGTACTTTTTGTTTTGGCTAACTGCAAGGCTCTCTCCAGATGGAGTGGTGCGTCGATAGTCTTGCGCTGCACTCAGGACGGACACGGAAAAATCGTGCCGGAAAAAAAACCATTTGTCCCCTTCGTCAAAAACGCTGAAAACCGTGCGCACTACATTTCATTTGCTTGACCCTGGTTCATCTTTAACAATTTTGATTTAACGCGGCTGTTAACAGTGGCGTGCTCATTTTCCCTTTACGTGGTAGATATCATGGCGTTTGCCACGCTTGGCCAATCATTCGCATCTCATTCGTTTGTTACTTTCTCTTGTCACGCTATCACGATTCACACAAATCCGAGGCAAAGCAATGGTATGTTCTTTTTTTTTTCCTTTTTTTTTTTTTGGTCGCGTTAAACGTACACGTACACGAGAAGGTCAAAGAAACGTAAACAAATGAGCCGCATGATTTTTGCAGAAAAATAAAATGTGGTACAATCGTAAGGGCGCATTTACGCAACGAGATCTTCTCGCTCGCCGAACGCTATTTGCTAGTCAGACGTTATTTATTTAGGGCGCGTTTATAGGCAACGACTCACCTTTACATTCTCGCAGCTGAAATTGAATCGCGATGGGAAGGATGTCGTTGCCATGGTAACAACCTTCCTGGATTAGCTAAATCCGACATCGTTGGAGCAAATGCTTGCAGTCTTAAAATTCGTGACAGTAAGATAAAAAACTCTTCCTGACGAAACAATTTTCTTAATCGCTTCTAAACTCAGTTATCGACTCGTTTCGTTGCGAGTTGGCAGAGTTGAAGCCGCCGCCATCTTGGCGTTTCAGATAATTTCTAGCTGCGAGAATGCAAAGGCGAGGCGTTGCATAAACGCCCCCTTACGATTAGGTTCTAGTGAATGAATGTGGAAGTAGTGACGTAACAAAATAAATGTATTATAAAACAGTAATTTTAAACATTGCTTCAGCATCGTTGTCATTTCAAGCTGTTTCCAAAATTTGCTTTTCTCGCGCAAAGAACAGCTTGTAGCAGTAGTTATTCTACTGACGACAGTAGAATAAATAGCCACTGGCAGCAACAATACAAAACCCAACACGACGTCCATTTCGGGGTTACCGAATCGAAAACAAACCATCGAATGCTTGCATTCGGAAAATAGTCCGCCTACTTGTACTGCATTAAAAATTGTTTTCTTGTTGTCATAAATCGACGCTGTCATGCCGCATGCATCATACGTCGTGTCGCGAGGCACGAGAAGAAGATCTGCGTCCGCGTCTTTGCCGTAGTTACCACGTACAGACAACTCGAAAGTCGCATGTGTTCCAGTAGGGGCAATAAGCAACCGGCAGATTTAGTATTGACCAAGTAAAAGCTTATGCACGAGAAAATTCCCGGTGCGTAAGCCCACCCTGAGAGAGATCGAGCGAACCGAGCTTGACCTGACATCATGTGTTGGGCTGCGTGTACTGATGAAACTATAACTTCACGTTTCAACCTTTTAGGAACTCACCCGATGTTTAAGCACATGATTACAATTGCGAGGTTACGTGTGTTACTGCAGTGTTCACCGTCATTCTTGCGTTGTCAAAGGAGTTCCTAGGCGTCCTTCATGAGTTGCACAACACGTGTTAAGTTAAATTTAAATTAAATTAAAGCAATACCGGAAAAAAAGCAAGCTTATGTAACCGGTTCAGAACAAAACATGCAACAAAAACACTTTAAGCTATTTCCAAAATTTGCTATTCTCGCTCAAAACGCATTGTCAGAACGCATTGTCTCTTCCCACTGGCTGAAGGTGCTGTCACAACATTTTCTGGAAGTGCGTTCCAACAATTTATGGCTCTCACAGTGAAGCAAGACTGTACAATATTGGTGCGGATTCGTGGTTTTGTCAACTTCATGCTATGCCTTCTGGTTTTATGGCAGTCGATCGTTGAAAAAACTGATCTACAGGCAAATCATTTCGCCAGACAGAATTTGACGAGTCTCGATAAGGTCACCTCTTAAACGCCTATCAACAATGGTTGTCAGGTCAAGGCTTTTCAAATCTCCTTCGTAAGGCAAACCCTTCAGTGACGAACAGTGCCTGGTGACGGCTCTCTGCACTTGTTCCAACCTGTAAATATCGCCATTGTAATGGGGCGACCAGGCGTGTCCACAGTATTCAAGTTTTGGTCGGATAAGCATCGTATACATTCTTCTTATATTCGTATGTGTCCACGATTCGAACAGAGACTTTAGAATAAAAAACGTTTCCCGAGGATCATTCACAAATTGTTGCACGTAATTATGGAACTCATGGTTGTCCACATGGATGTCCAAGTCTTTCACGACGGTGTGTTCAATACGATATTTCTTATGATCGAATGACGTCTTAGTGCTTTTAGATCAGTGGGGGCGTCCTATGTGACGGCAATCTAGGCCGTTTGTTTGAATATCCAAGGACGTTGGACTGTTGGGTCGGGCCACTCAGTGCAAAGCGTTAAAGCTATAGCAGTGCAGTCTCCAGTCACAAAATATACATGGGCGAGATTACCCAAGATGCCACAGTTGGTGACGACTCATTGTTTCAACACCAAAACAATGGCGTACTTTTACGCTGTTCGCTTGTGAGGATGCTGTCCGTCTGTTGACAAGTTATGACAAACGTTGGGCATTTTCAGTCGTATTGTCCAACGGATTTAGGAAGATGTTTTTTTTTTAGGGAGTACGAACCCAAACTGGGTTATCGGCCCCACGACGATGAACGGGACAATTTACATGGAGAAATCCAAGGGGCAAACCCAGGATCTGCCCCACGCCATTTAGGAATCTTAATGCACTCGAAAACAATTTCAACGTTTGAAGCAGTCAGTCCATCAGTCCAGTTCACTTCACTTTTATTAGGAGCAACGATCCATGAAGCTTATCAGCCCCTCAAATCCAAACTTACAAACTGCACGTGCTGTCCAGCTTACGTTCGATAACGAGTATTCATAATTTTGTTAATCCAGATTTGGATCCATCAACAGCATCGAGATGCTAGAATCCGTAACTGTGCCATTGACATTAGGCGCGTTTGAGTTTTTAAAAAATTGCCGCTGCCTTGCCAATACGTCCCGTGAAAATCTCGCACTGTTTCTCGCGCCGCTGAGTAGCAATGAGTGAACTGACGTAAGCTGTCTTGAGTCTTTCAACTTGCGTTTGTTCCTAATGTCTTACTGCTAACTAGTTTCTTTAAAAATGCGGTTTTTTTTTTAACGCAGGGCACAGAGTCCATATTCTAAAGCAATGAATCAGAATACGTTGCTGTCCCTACACATGTAGGTAAATTAGCTTTCGCACCTATGTAACCACAGAACAGAAGTTTGTTGTGTGGGCATGCTTTAAGCCTAAAGTTGGCTGCACTATTTTTAGCCCTTCCCTTTTAAGCCTTTACTAATTCTCGACCCTGTCTCCAAGCGGAAATCGGCCGCTCTCATTTTTGTCTCAACTTCCGCCACGCGGGTGGTGAGTAATTGCTGGAATCGTGGGTAAAACGTCATGATTTATTAATTCGTTAATTTAACAGAATGCCTGGCGCCTTAATTAATTACCGCTAAGAAATGAATCGCTTTTCCAGCACCCGTTCACCAGCCAATCAGACAACGTTCCGCCGACCCTACAATTGTTTTGGTCACGAACCGTACGGCCTGGCCCAACACGGATGTGACGACTGGGTGCGTTGACTTGCCTGGCTGGCCCAAAGACCTTTAAACACTTAGTCGATTTAATCTACTGATGAAGTAGTGCTGCTAAAAAAAATGGCCGCTGCCTTGTCAATGCGTCTCGCAAAAACCTCGCGCTGTTTCTCGAGATGCTACGTAGTAATGAGCGGACTGACCCTGCCAAAGCTGCACACAATCAAACGTACCTGGGAAAAGGATTCTTACAACGTGAGTTTATTACAACAATTACAACCAAGGTGCACCTGCAGAACGCAAGGTGCATCTGTAGTGACAAGACACTACACACCCCTCTTAATGGAGAGTACAGGGCTGCGCTATGTACAGAGTATATTATATTTACAATAAATATGAACAGTGTAAGAATCAGAGTGTGAAATATATATATATTGCGATTGGTCCGGAGTGCAAACTGTTTACATAAACGAATTTGCAAAAGCTTCCCCAACTCTTTGAAGTGTACTAAATTACTTTTGCGTTAATAATCTCAACGAGTTGCCAAAGAGTACTTAATGTTGGTTGCCGTTCATATGGGAATGATCCTTGGGAGGAAAAGCAATTGTTGCCTAAAAACTAAACTGTTACAATGGTTGGTCAAGCAACCATGCAGCTTGCATTGTTGCTTACAAGTCATTAATAATTGTTAAGGCTACGGGGGTTTTTGTCTAGCTGGGTTTATCAAGTGATCTTCCTTCCATCTGTACATTGGTTCTACCGGATCTTTGTTCAATGTGGTAATCTTGGTTCTGTATGTTTTGCTACATTGGTCGAGGTTGGAGGTACTTTGTACTTTGACTTTTGAGAATGGGGTGATGGTGGACAGTTGAGTATTGTAATGGGTTGTAATTTTAGTTGTTGTATCAGGGCATATGACTACGGGTCACGGCTCTGTAGAATAAATTCAAATTCAAATTCAAAATTAATAATTTAACAACAATGTAATGTATAATTTTACATTGTTGTTGTTCGGTAATAGATGATCATTTCAAAAACCAAAACTGGTAAAAGGGGCCGCCAAGTTACGAATGGTTTGGCCCTTCAAAGGAGTGATATCAACACACCAAAACATTCGCCAAGTTAATCGCACGGACGAATACTTCGAAGGTTAAATGAAAACTAGAACATTGCTACTTTCGGTAGCAATGTTCAAGTTTTCATTTAACGTCTAAAGTATTAGTCGGTGCGATTAACTTTGCGAATGTTTTGGTGTGTTGATATCACTCCTTTGAAGGGCCGAACCATTCGGAACTCGGCGGCCCCTTTTTCCAGTTTTGGTTTTTGAGGTGACATCACGTTGACATCATTTTTTTTTAAATTGTGTATTAGACTCAACTCATCTAGCTTGCAGATTTATAATAATGTGCCGTGTCAACTATAGCTTGGAGGAAAAGGCAAATGGAGAGACATCTGGCTGGCAAGGTCAATTGAGATAAAGTAGCAAGCAGCTACAATATGAGGTTCGTCCAGTGCTGCTGACGAGCGTTAATATACTTGGCCCCGGATCACTCTTTACAGTTTATAAGTAGAACGTAGTCGATAGATACCTCGGGGAATCGAACGTAGAAACCTCCGATCATAGCAAGAGACGAGAGAATGTTCGGACTAGACCAGAGTATATCCTATACTTGCTGAATGAGTTTGGTGGTCTCTCACACTGCCGTTAGTGGCAGGTCTGGCTGGGATTTTCTCAGGGTCTTCTTTCAAGTTACCTATCAGGTCAGCGTTTTCAAACAGCTAGGCTAAATCGGCTATCAGGTCCCACAAATTTGAAAACGTGAGTTGCTTTCATTCAGATGCAGACCTACTTCCGTTGCGTTCTGGACTTAAACGTCAGACTGCCTGAGCGGTAATTGAACCCTCGACGTTTGGAACCAAAGTCCGAAGTCCTAACATTAGCGGTGGGACTTTGGTCTTTGGTCTCAAGTCCAAAAGGCAACGGAAATGGGGTTTCATCAGTATTTATTTACCGCTTTCCGTATGTCCACGCTCTGCGTTGAACGTCTAATTCAAGCGAATTTTCTTCTTTAAAACGAAGTCCAACAGAACTACATTCAGTAGTATAACATACTTACATACTTTCAGCCATTTTCAAATACTCATCAAAGATGTATACAGGTATCGTGTGCGTCTCGTATATGGAATACCTTCACGTTTACGCCTAACCCCGTATTAATTTCTCATGCTCGGGGATTACATTTTTCGGTTTAGAACTGGTTAAACTTTCATAATTTTTGGTAAGCGGGAAGGGGAGGGGGTTAAAACGAGCACTTTGCCATATTATTTTCTTTTCCTGAATGGTGAAAAAAAAATCGAGAAGGATATATGTGGCATTAAATTTGTAGGTAGTTCAATTTTGAAACCGGCAGCGGAGGTTGGTGGGGGTGTAACACGTGACCTTTTAGTCTGGAATTAGAAGGACCTAGCGTGCAAGTCAATTTGGCTTCAGGCAATGGCGCAGTTCATATTTAGGGGGGGGGGAGGCATGAGGGGGAGGCCAAATAGGAAAAAGGCTTATGAATTATGGATGGCCAACACGGTCTTTTCGCGCGCTGACGGCCATTGTATGTTGGTTTTGTACCGAGGGCGTTTTATGACCTCGTTGGCTGACCATAAGTGAAAAAAAAGTAAACTGTTGCCAAGAAAATCCTAGCAGGGCTTCGGAGTTGGAACGAGGTAAAATTTAAGGTGGGTTGAATCCGTCATATACCAAACCACGACACGTTTGTGCTGTATGTTAACAACGGTGCTGCGGTAAGGGCGCATTTACGAGTCAACTCGCCTTTGCATTCTCGCTAGAAGCTAGAAATGATCTGAAATTCCAACATGTTGTCGGTTTTAGCTCTACCGCCTCGTAACGAAAACAGTCAATAATGCTAGTTCGGGAGCGACTTAGAAAATTGTTTCGTCAGGAGGGAATCTTTATCTCATTGTCGCGGATTATAAGACTGCAAGCATTTACCCAAAAGATGTCGGATTTAGCTTTTCCAGGTAGCATTGTTGCCATAGCAACGACAGCTTTGCCATCGCGGTTAAATTCTAGCTGCGAGAATGCATACACGAGTCATTGCAAAAACACGCCCTAACACAGAATTCTCAAATACTTCGTGCTATGAAATCTTTATGCTTGGGATAGGGAGAGGGGGGGGG